>OY992889.1:64068913-64206413 GCA_963921405.1 Cepaea hortensis
TGCCACAAGGCCAAGCCATCCAGGTATTTGCTTCAAGGTCTTTCCCTTGGTCTGTTCCCCTCGATCTTACCAGTTGTCACCAAATTCTCCAAATCATTTCTTCTCATAACATGCCGATCTTCCATCTAATGTTATAATTGGCTCTAGGTATTTAAACTCAAGACTTGGTTCAGCATTTTCCATTGTTTTGTAATCCGACGTTTTAGTGCTGTCATTGTATTTGATCTAACCATTTTTTTCTGTTTTCTGGAAATTCATGACCTATTTTTGCACTCTCTATTACTACAATGTCGAAAAGTTGTTGCAGATTTGGTGCCAACAGACAGACAGACAGACAGACAGACAGACTGACAGACAGGCAGGCAGGCAGGCAGGCAGGCAGGCAAGCAGATAGGCAGGCAGGCAGACTACTGGAACTCTTTAGTAAACATTGATCAATGTGGCTATGCCATCGTATACAAAGAAACAGCCGAAGGATGACACAATGCAGCTCTAACGTTCACCATTTAGTTGCATGAGAAGTGTACAATATTGTGCTTGAATAAATTGACACTTGTATTTGCAGATAGGATTTTACTCTGCCGCTGGCAGCAGTACATCGCGTTATTGCATCTGAAGTCGATGACAGTTTCTCTTGGGGAATAGTTGATCAATAAGAATACAATAGCATCACATCAGCTGGCGAAGATAACAATGTTGCACATTCAGAACAGTTCAAAAGTAGCCCCGTAACAACCACTGATGTTTGAGTGCGATGGGTTAAGTCTTCACATATTCTAGGCTACGGCACATAAGGTGGTCAACTTTCTTCATCGTCGCCTTTCCTCTACTGGCAATTTATAAGGCAGGGTCGACCTCAGACCCGTACACGTTGGAAAAATAAACTGTTGGGGATCAAAACTGGACCAGTCTTTGTAGGCGAGCAATCTACATGAAATCCATATTTGTATTATTGTTTTCTGAGTTCATTGAGCATGTTACAGTAGCGTACTTGAAACAGATTCCCCTTGACTTTATTTCACCGTTGCACTAAGTGAAGGTAATATTGTACTTGATGAAGGTTTGCATCTTTGCTTGTGAACATTATATTTCATTACTGTCCGCGAAGAATACAACTAGATCACTCAACTTGAAACATCAGGTTTAATTATTGATCGTGGATACAAATATAAAACATCAGGTTTAATTATTGATCGTGGATACACATATATTAAATTAGATAGAGGGGGATTGCAACTAAACATTGGTCGGAAATCAACAGGCAACGTAAGATGCACATAAGTTACTAACTTGTTGCCTGAAACATAGCAGAATCTTCAGGAATTGGTAAACAAACCACCAAACTCAATAATGGACATGAGTTAGGAATAAACATAAAGAAAACATAAGTTAAGATTTTACTTGACAATTTAACTTAATAGAGAAGAGACGAAGCCAATTTCGGTGAAGTCAGTGGTTGTTACGGGGCTACCTTTGAACTGTTCTGAATGTGCAACATTGTTATCTTCGCCAGCTGATGTGATGCTATTGTATTCTTATTGATCAACTATTCCCCAAGAGAAACTGTCATCAATTTGTAAAGACATTTGAACAAGTCAGTGGACAAGAATAAAGCCAAAAAAAAAAAATTGTTTTAACAGCGTGAAAAAAACACATTAATATTTAGAGAGATAAATAACACATTAAAATGAGAATTGCCAAATGCTTTATGTGTGTGTGTGTGTGTGTGTGTGTGTGTGTGTGTGTGTGTGTGTGTGTGTACGCGCGCGCACGTGCGTGCGTGCGTGCGTGTGTGTCAATATATTACGCAGACAATTGGAAAGTCAAATTGAAGCCCTGGAGTTGTAGATATACAGAAGAATGGGTTGTATTTCATGTAAACGTAAACAAATACATAACTTCTTGAGAGGCTGGGAATGATAGGGGAGTTGTTAAAAAAACAATAAAAATAGATGCATGTTACATATTTTGACCAAATTAAAAGATATATCACTCTTGTTTACAACAACAACAAAAACACACTCAGGCGAAGAGGAAAGATGAGCGAGCGAGCGAGCGAGAGAGAGAGAGAGAGAGAGAGAGAGAGAGAGAGAGAGAGAGAGAGAGAGATAGAGAGAGAGAGAGAATTATATAGATAGAGATAGAGAGAGAATTATATAGATAGAGATAGAGAGAGAATTAGATAGATAGATAGATAGATAGAGAGAGAGAGAGAGAGAGAGAGAGAGAGAGAGAGAGAGAGAGAGAGAGAGCGATCGATTCAAGTGGGAATATAACATCTAAAATGGATACATCAATTAGTCAGAGTCAACAATGACGACAGACAGAAAGTGTTGGTTATCCATTGCAGCCAACCTTTATTGAGGAGACGACACCGGATTGACTGAAAACAATAGCGGTGATGATAAACACTGGTTAGCTCACGTGGTAAAACAGCGTCTCACGTGTGTACATCCCGTGACATATCAATTGCTAACTTACTGCAGTAGGTATTATTATACTACTCATATGTTTCTTATCTTAAAACTGAAAGTAGCCCCAAGTTTATTACTGCGGAACTGACATCATACTGTTGGGATAAATCTAGTACAAAGAAAATAACGAGAGTTAGGGAGGGCATGAAGTTCACTATCATGTAACACGGATATTGTGATAGCAACTGTAATCAGGCATCGACCAGTCCTGGCAGCCGCTTCCTGTCTCATTATGCCTGTGTTTATGAACTACTGAATCACTCTTTCTCCCTCAGCCTTGTTTTCCCTGCGCTGACAAGTGGTAACAAAGTACCAATTATTCTGTGTTGCTAACGTGTATAATATAACGTAATATACGAAACTCTCCAGGAGCGCAGATACAAGAAACTATCATCAGTATAGTGTTAGCAGCATAGCATAGGCAGGAGTAGGTGGGGAGTTCCGGGGGGGGGGGGGGTAGGAAGCTCAGAATTCCACCAACATGTTTATGTTGAAAAATAATATGGGCAATGATTGGCATTCAAAGTGGATAATTACATGCAGAAGAAGTCAGCGGCAACAGGAACACTTATAGCTATTGATAGACAGGATTGAGATCGGACATCTGCAATAAAGGAGTCAATAGAAACACGACAATTAGTATCCCTGATATATGTTGTGTACGTGAAAACACGACCAGTCAGTTCTTTTTTATGTCTACTGTGCACTTGGAAACATGACCAGTCAGTTTTCTTGATGCCTACTGTGTACTTAATAACATGACCCGTCAGTTTTCTTGATGTCTACTGTGTACTTGGAAACATGAACAGTCAGTACCGTCGATCGATGTCTACCGTTCACGTGAAAACACCACCAGCCAGTAGTACTCTTGATGTATTTTGTGTACTTGGAAACACGGCCAGTAAGTACTGTTGATGTCTACTATGTACTTGGAAACACGGTCAGCCAGTACCCTTCCTTGAAAACACGACCAGTCAGTGCCCTTCATATCTGCTGTGTACTTGGAAACACGGCCAGCAAGTAATGTTGATGCCTGCTGTGTACTTCGTACCTGCTTGTGTCCTTGTCTCAGCTTTAACAGCAAATGAGTAGGTTCTGTATTTGTTAAGCGAATTGAACTGTTGGAAAGGTTAGTACTAGACTAGGAGACCCACAAGTATATTGTCTTACATGTAGCCTGGGACAGTCCAATGCTAGAAGAAATACGACATTACAAATCAAATACACGGGGTGTATTACAAACACATTCCCATTAATCCTTCAGCGAAGCATTGTTGTAATTTGGTGATGGTTGGTTTTTAATTTTGTCACTTGCCAGATAATAGACTTGATAGTTTACTCACATGCATCAGAATAATTTATGCTAGTAAAGTGAACTTATATGAAGAAGAAGAAGAAGAAGAAGAAGAAGAGGAGGAGGAGGAGGAGGAGGAGGAGGAGGAGGAGGAGGAGGAGGAGGAGGAGGAGGAGGAGGAGGAGGAGGCAAACACAACTGTGTCGTGATGTTGAATAATGATAGGAAGTTGATGTAACTGTAGTTTTCAGTGAAGAACTTAACCCGAGTACCGACATCAGAGGCAAGTTTTGCCAATCTAGTAAAGTATTACGGCAGCAAATCCACACTGGGGGAGATAACTTAGAGACACATATAGCCTGCCTTCGTACAACTCTTCCTTAGTCGCCTCTTACGGTATGCCAGATGGCTTCAATATGTTACTATTCTGTGTGCCCCTGGCCGGTCTCAGTATCATAGGGCGGGCATTGGCTTTCATTGCTCTCTAATGGTCTCTGCCATCTGATATGTTGATGAAAATTCCCCTGGTTATTATTATTTCTTCCCATATGTGCAAGCTTCCACAAACACGTGTCTTTGTCGTCTTCTCCCTTTTCTTCCTAGTATTCCCTACGTAAGGCTAATGTCAACATCCCAGATATATTGTTGAAACGAGCGATAAAGTCCAGGCATCTTTAGTTTACGATTTTGTGGAACGATCTAGTACCACCTGTAGCTGTCAGCATCTATACATACGGTGTCTTTTCCGTCAACGTCATCTCGCACATTCTTCTAGAAAGCCACATCTCCACCGCCGGCGTGTCTACAGGTGAAGGTCAGCGCAGCTTTGAGTGAGGGGGAGAGACACGCCAGCAAGTGGTTCCGTCCGGGTAGCTGAACAAAGACTGTAAACTCAGGCGCTGTTCTGTTGTTAGCTACCATGGGCCACAGGCAAGTTAAAGCTATTTAATTTGTAATATTTCTGCATCATGAAACATCAAAAGTTGCCTACACACAGGAGCCACATGGTCACATGACTATTGATGTTGAGCGAGGCTGCCCTTAGCACCCATTTTAGCTGTTTGTCTGACCTTCTTTGAATTTGAATTGAAGAATCATTCTATTACAGACAAATGTAAAAAAGCTTGTCTGCCATTTCTTTTCTTCTTGGCAGTGACTATACTGGTCTAAGACTTCAGTCACTATCTCCATAATAAAAGATCAGCTGCTTACCAATGTGAAATGTTAGACCATAACCAACAATTTTCACTCAGATGCTCCCCCTCTTCATCCACCACCTGCACTCATGGTTAAAAGGTGACTCTGGTCGGGTGACTAAGCGGATACTCCACCTTGTTCAAGAGTATCCCGTAGCCCAGAAGAGGGAAGGGGACAGCTTGCGTCTGCTTTAATAGAAGGGCAGAATGTCAGACGGGCCTGCGTGCCCAATTCTTAACCCTTTGAAAATAAAGATGTTCGTTCGTTCGTTCGTTCGTTCGAGGATACTTAACCCGCCACCCTAAACAAGGATCGAAGAATAGTATGTGAAGCAAAATCATGTGTACATGAAAGTCAAATTGAAACACTAATGACAAAGCCATGACAGTTTAAAATCAATACCGTTGATAGTGTGTGTGAAGTGGTAAACCATCACAAACAGACCTTCGCGTATAATAAAAGCAGAGAGAGCAATCCCACGAGGCTTCCTCGACCAAAGTGCAGTATTGGTTAGAAAGAAAAAAAAAACCGGCATTATTTGTTGAAATAAGTATAGTTGAAGCTCATTCATTATTTGAGAATCATTACTGTCTGCGTGATGTTTCTATCTATCACTTTTAATTTGCTTTCTCTTTCTGCGTCTGTGTTTTGTTTTCCTGAGTGTGTTTTTTTTTTGCAGGTATGTGGATGGCACAAAGGTGTTGTGTTTGACTTTCTGAATACAGTGCAGACAGCATCATGGAAGTGATAGACGTCAGTTAGTCAGTTAGTCGCAGTTCCAACTTCACAGCAACGGGTTGTCCCCATTATGCTCCGTTCCTGTGCCAGTGAATATCACTCAAAACGCTCCCCACTGCCCAAGGTGAAAAGTGGAAAAGACAGGAGTCTCGACAAACAACAGTCCGCACAGATACACTCTGCATAATGCCGCCGCCAGAATGTCAACACAATAGTCCCCCACGAAACCCAGAGTTCATCTCTGATGGAATCAGCAGTCATTTTCCCATTTGTATGTTTCCTAGATGTTCACCCACACAGTCCACGAAATACAGGTCATCGTCGATGGTAGTGGCAGTCAACCAGAAGCCCAGCAGCCACGCATTTCTGCATAAGGCAAAAACCGGTCAACTCTGGGACATAGCCATCTGCCATCGCTCCGAACATGCAGTCACGTTCCAAAAAACCTCGGGCAGATTCAAAAGCATTTCACACGAAACTCACAGCTCACAGTGTCGCGCCACGCACTCACTCAGTAGCAGGGCGACGGAACCATCAAGCCTCCTTAGTCGCCTCTTACGACATGCGTGGTAGGCTACAGTGTTGCTATTCTTTGCTTCCCTTATGAGCCCCGGCAACACACGGGATAGACGTTTCATTGGTTAAATTGTCATTGACCGTCCAGGAAACGTCACGGAAAAGATGAATGTTGAAAAGAACACAGAAGAAGTGAGGACTAAAAGAACGTTGCAGTGCTGGTACACAGGTAGCTAGTAGTGGTATACGAGTTATATCCCCTTCCCCCCCCCCCCCCCCCCCCGCCAAACTGGAAGAGTGGAAGGAGCGGCTCATGTCAGCTCCTTCTGTGGCGCGTGATACTGACGTCCCCTGCTCCATCTAACACCTGGCTCCTCCCTAGTTGTGTCTTTGGCTTGTTAAACTCGAAGCAGAGCATTATATACATCAAACACAACAAACTCGTTCTTACTAACCCTAACCCTAACCCTAACTATACAACGTCTAACCCTAACTCTAACCCTAACACTAACCCTAACTCTAACTCTAACCCTAACCCTAACCCCTAAGCCTAACCCCTAACCCTAACCCTAACTATACAGCAAACACAACAAACTCTGTCTTAAGAGACATAGATACAAACCAGTGTTAGAAATGGAAAAAGTTAAATTTTACTTAAAATTTAAAACTAATAAATCGCAATTTTATTGCGGTTCACTTAATATACAGATATAGGCTAAGTATAGGTATAAGTTAAGTATAGGACGTACATCGAGATTATATCTTGCGCAATAAAATTGCGATTTATTAGTTTTAAATTACTGAAAGTGACTTGTACTGTCGAATGTTAGTCCGTTTAACGAGTAAACCAGTCGGGTGTGCATCTCTGTTGATATTGTTTCTGACCACTCTTTCTTTGTTCAGTGTATAATGTTTAAAGACAACCGGTTTTATGGCAGCCAAATGAAGGTCTGTTGGTTGCGTAGACATCTTTTTCTTGTTGACTGATTGTGGAATTGACACCAGTGTCACCGAACTTATAAAGATTGCTTAGTCTGTGTTCTTCACCAATAATAGCAAGTTCTTGAGCAGATTGTTGTCGTGACACTAAGGTCACCACAAATGGTTGTTGGGACGACAGACAATTGCGTTTGGTCAAACACTGTGGTAGCTTGTGCGATGATATTCATTCTTTTCACACTAGGAAACACAGATTTACCACTAGTGACATCAGTGGTGGCCTGGGGTGTTTGTGCCGGTAATGTTTCTTCGACGGATATACCACTCAGTAGCCACCCCTATGGGATACAACCTGAGAAGGAATAACAACACCTGTGTATATTTATATAAAAACTCCTCACATCCACCTTAAGCTTCTTCATATTGAGACTTGTTCAGTTATTGACGACCTATCTGTAATTATATTGCGTCTCTTTCTTTATAGGTAGCTGCTTACCACCCATCCACCAGTGTGGATTGACTGAAAGATAAGGCTGTCGGTGGTGATGAACACTCACTGTTGACTGGGGATGGTTCCGGGCTTTCGTATTGGCGATTATAATTGAAGGGACACTCCTCTATTCTATTGAAACTTAGTATGATACTTTTCTCTTTGGAGAAGTTCTGTTGCAGTACAGCACGAAGTCGACATGTCACTAGATCCTCACAGGTGCTTCTAGAGACGTGAGCCGGTGTATCTCCACACGCACTAACCCTCTTCTGTCATCGTTTGCTTGGGAGGCACGCTACACAGATCCACACCAGAATGAAGACACTCACGTTACTTGGGGTGACTCAGAGCTATCATACAAATATATCAGAATACTTCTTCTTATGAGACCGACTAGGTAAACTTGTTAGGTTTATAAATGTACTATTCTCACCCGGTGGTGTTAGTCAGCGCTTTCTTCTAATACCATTACATGATTGGGTAACATGATCGACAGCACCTTGCAGTAAGTCCTAAGGGCTGCCCAGTTGTCCCTATATTTTTGTTGGATGTCGGCTGCCTCTGCTACCATTTGATCAGTAGTGTGTCTATGTTTTTTATTGCTGTATGTGTTCGAGGGTATCCTCCTTTTGCGTGATGAATTTGATGGTAGACTGGGTTCAGAGTTTGAAGATGTAGTGTCCATAGTTGTTGATGAAGTGAGTGTCTGGTGGTATGTTCGTCTGTGTCGTTGTAGATTGTTGTTTCTGTTGAATAGATTGCCACATAGGTGGCATGCGTGAGTTTCAGTGCTGTGAACTGTGCGAAGATGCCGAGCTAGATTGTGTTTTTCCTTAAAGACTTTCTCCCACATGTGACACATAAGTGGATTTTATTTTGATGCGTTTACATAATTCTGGTTGACAACACCGTAAACGTTGAGGTTTGTAGGTTGATAGTAGTAATTCGGTACAAGGCCTTTATATTTTCAGCCCTTTTTTGATTTTTATAGTAGATTGAATTCAAGGATATGGGTTAATATGTACACCTGTGAAAACAACAAGAACAAGAAAAACATTCAGTGACCAGCAATAATTTTTTTTTGTCAAGTTTTTTTTTTTGGTTTTGTGTTTATGCTCTAATGAACAATAACATATGTGTGTGTAATATACTTTGTGCTGAGTCACCATGCATACAGTGGCATATATAAAGTTAATATTTATGGCAATGTGAAGTTAAAACATTTGATCTAACTTGAAAAAAGACAAAGTCAGTATAGTTTGACACTTTGGTTGGTCTAGATATTATATTTGAAGGTGAATAACTCACACTGCCGGATCACGTTTGTTAACAGCGAATATGAAAGACCACATGATATGACTGAGTGAAGTTAACCGGTAGAGGGTAAATAGAACCAACTTGAGTATAACAGCAAACATTACATTATTACAGGATGATCACCACAACGTACGTGTCCATAAGAAAGAGAGAAGTTATTTCGTTTTCTTCATATCACTAGCGTAGTCCACGATCTATTACCCTTTGGTTATATCTACCAACTTTACACGTATTCACATGCACACACACACACACACACACACACACACACACACACACACACACACACACACACACACACACACACAGGTATACACATATATACATACCTATATACATACAGACATACACGTGCACACACACGAGCAGTGTTTACCAACGAGACATCATACTCACCGACTGCAAAGGTTGTCCTGTCAGTTTCCCTTGAGGTATCTTGATCATCGAGCTGGCAGAGAGTGTTGTGTACAACGCCTATTCCTTAGCATTTGTACCCCGTTTTTGTCGATATGGCCTAGACCATGTGACCTGGTAGATTATTCTGCACACAGATGCGTCTGCAATAACGGTTAAGTCTATAAGCCATTGGTCGCAATAATGAGAAGAATCGAGGTTAGTGATATTGGTTTTCCGACCACCTTAGAATACCGGAGATATATCTTGGGCTTAGACAACATATTTTATAATCCCCTCCCTGTAAATATGGCGAGCATTATTACTTTCCCAATCCCTTTGTATTGAAGGAGATAATCAACTAGGCTTAGTCATATATACAGATGAATATTATTGGTTTTGTAACAGATGGCCTCGTTTATGGATATATTGTGTTCTCCCGTTTATGTTATGTTAAATTAAGCTGTGAAGTCGGATGCCTGTGCATTGTTTCCTCGGATTTGTGGACACAGCGACACGGAACGACAGACCGGCCCTAATCCTAACCCGTATGACTAACTAGACACCCCATACGCTGACGACTATTACCATTACCAGTGGCACAGCACGGATATTCGAACCTGTCACATCGTCTGGGGCACCACCTAAGCTTCAACCAACACACCACCTCTCATTTGCTACACATAGCCTGGTTACTACCACCAGCTATCGCCATCACAACTAAGTAACAAAAACATTATCAATATTTCTTCTACCCCGCTCGACCTTCCCACTGGGACTCGAACCCGGCACCCACGGAGGACACCGAAGGCCATCTTTACTTTTTTCTTTAAGGTTTCTCTTTAACGATCTGATACCGTATGGCGAAAGTGTCTGAAAGCGCTTATCGAGATACCATTTCACTCACCCACCCCTTAACATAAAATATCACCAAGCCATACCCATTACAACCGTTAATACCGACCATCTTTACTTTTTTAAAGGTTTTCATTTGAAGAGCTGTAGCCAGTATGATGATAGTGTTCGGAAGCACTTACCTAGCTACGCGGCCACTCAAACACCACTTAACAACGAACAATACTAAGCCACACACACTGCAACCTTTACTGTCGGCCATCTTTACTGTATTAAGGTTTTCATTTGAAGAGGTGTAATCGGTATGATGATAGTGTTTCTAAGCAGTTATCTAGCTACTCGGCCACTCAACCACCCCTTAACAACGAATAACACTAAGCCATACCCCTTACAACCGTTACTACCGGCCATCATTACTGTTTTAAGGTTTTCATTTGAAGAGGTGTAATCGGTATGATGATAGTGTTTCTAAGCAGTTATCTAGCTACTCGGCCACTCAACCACCCCTTAACAACAAATAACACTAAGCCATACCCCTTACAACCGTTACTACCGGCCATCTTTACTGTTTTAAGGTTTTCATTTGAAGAGATGTAATCTATATTATGATAGTGCATAAGCCATTACGGCACACTACAGATCATATTTATTTTTTTTTAATGCATATCCTTTACAGGACTTAGCTGTCAACACCAGCATCTTTCAGCTGTATGTTGATCTCTTGGCAAGATTACGCTCAATAGTTTGCCGGCTCACATACCCCGTAAGTTACCGATGCGATTCGAACCACTGCTGATTTGAACCGTCATCACGTTACCGACGAGAGTATACGAGATTACGGAGAAAAGTCATAACCTCTAAGCCACGAAGCCGGCACACAGATCATATACCCGCCATATTTACATTTTTACTTATTGCAATATTCATATGATACCCGTCGCGGCTCAAGGGTTCGAACCATCTAGTCCCACCACAAGCACTCATCGATGATCAGACTAGTGGTCACTAGGGCGCTGACCGGTCAAGTGACCACTACATGGGTGACGACACCACCTTGTTTGCGCTTACTATTTACGCCGGCTCCTTCCTCTCCACCCGGTCACACACACACAACACACACACACACACACACACACACACACACACACACACATGATGAGACCCATCACCCATTAGACCAGACTTTTAAACAAAATTTTACCCGCCAAAAACACCGAGCTTAACAAGCCAAAGACACAACTAGGGATGAGTCAGGTTTTAGAAGGAGCAGAGGACGTCAATATCACGCACCACAGAAGGAGCTGACATGACCGGCTCCTTAGGGCTCCTTCAGGAACCGCTCCTTCCACTCCTCCGGTTGGGGGGGGGGGGAATAACTCGTAAACCACTCCTGTAGCTGTAACTGCTCGTGTGCAGATCACAGACCATATTCCTTTCAGAACCTAAAGGTAAAGGTGGTTCAAACAACACCCTAGAAGATTATGGACATGGAGGAGTCCTGATAGCAGGATTATAAACCAGATTGACCACATTCTGATTAGCAGAAGATTTAGTAACGCATTAACAATAGCAAAAACAGTTCGCAGTGCTGATTGTTATAGTGACCACAGATTACTCACAGGAACATTGAGGATAAAGTTGAAGAAAGTCAAGTATATAACAGGAAACACTAAATATGATTTGTGTACATTGAGTAATGACAAGGAAATACAAAACAAATTCAACATAGAAGTACAGAACAGATTTGAAATTTTGTCTGATCTAGAGATCCTATTCCAGGATGTGGATGATCAATGGGAAACGTTGAAGAATTCAATCAATGTGGCTGCAGAAACAACTATTCCAAAATTACAGAAGGTGGGTCGTAAGAAATGGATGACTGAAGAAATTTTACACCTCATGGAAACAAGAAGACTCAACAAAAATAATTCTGTCAAATACGAAGAAATTCACAGACAAGTCAGAACATTATCTAAGGAGGCAAAAGAAGCATGACTTGAGGAAAAGTGCTTAGAAATTGAAAGCCAACACAACAGTCAAAATACCAAATTAGTGCACAAAAAAAATTCAGGAACTTACTAATAAAAGAACATGTACATCAACAGGGTGTCTAAAGACTGAAGATGGCAAAATCATAATAGAAAAAGACCAGATTCTACAGGTATGGACAGATTATGTGAAACACCTTTATGATGATAACAGAGACGAACAGTATGATATTAGATTTAATAATGAAGGACCGCCAATTTTGGAGATGGAGGTTCGAAATGTTCTTAAGCATATGAAAGCTGGCAAGGCCCCCGGTGCAGATAACATCACATTAGAAATGATTAAAGCTTTAGAAGAATTTGGACTAGATCAAGTCACCAGACTGCTGAACACATTATATGATACTGGAGATATACCTCCTGAATTATGTAACTCTATATTTATTGCAATCCCAAAGAAATCAGGAAACTTGGAATGTGATCAACATAGAACAATTAGTATAATGAGTAACATCACAAAGATTTTGCTAAGAATTATCATGCAAAGAATGAGGAAGAAGATACAACCTGAAATAGGGGAAGAACAATGCGGGTTTGTAGAAGGAAAGGGTACAGTAAATGCTGTGTATATGCTGCGAACAGTTATTGAACGTGCTATAGAAGTAAACAAGGATATACATCTTTGCTTTATTGACTATACAAAGGCTTTTGATAGCATTAGACATGTCAGCATGGTGGATATGCTTGCAGATCTACAAATTGATGGGAAAGACATTAGACTTATAAAAAACATATATAGGAAACAACAAGCTGCAATAAGGATTGATAATGAAGTGGGACAGTATCAGCCAATTAAGAGAGGTGTTAGGCAGGGATGTGTGATGTCTCCAGATTTTTTTTCCCTGTACAGTGAAAATATTTTCAGAAATGTAGAGGATATAAATGGAATCAGCATTGGAGGACGAAACATCAATAACATTAGATATGCAGATGATACAGTATTAATTGCAAACAATGTCCAGGACCTGCAACAATTAGTAGATGCGGTTGTTGTACACAGTGAGCAACTGGGGTTAGAATTAAATTGTAAAAAGACTCAGGTTATGGTCGTCTGTAGGAAGGAAGAAGTGCCACAATGTAATATACAAGTAAATGGAAATATTCTTCAACAAGTGAATCGGTACAATTATCTTGGAACAGTTATAACATCTGATGGGAGATGCCTTGAAGAGATTAGAACAAGAATCGTCATGGCGAAAGTAGCCTTTAGCAAGATGAAAAACATTCTGACCAATAAAAAGATGTCAATTGAAACGAGAAAAAGAGTGTTGAGGGGATACATAGAGCCTGTTCTTTTGTATGGATGTGAAACTTGGACAATGAGCAGTCAAGCTGAAAAGCATCTGATGGATGAAGAAAAGTGGTTTCTGAGGAACATGCAAAGAATACCATGGACAGACAGAAAAACCAATGACCAAGTACTACAGGAGACAAATGAACATCGTAAACTGATTAGATAAATTAGACGTAGACAGTCAAAATTTTTTGGACATGTTATGAGAAGAAATGGATTGGAGAACTTAGTGACAACTGGCAAGATCGAGGGGAACAGACCAAGAGGAAGACCGAGAGGAAAATACCTGGATGGCTTGGCCACATGGCATGGACGAGACAGGAACACTGAGCTGATCCACGACACTGGTGATCGAGTGAAATGGCGAGTCATGACCGCCCACGCTTTCCGGCATGGCACATGATTGATTTTAAATATTGAGCACAACCCACTACTGGCAACGCCGATCGCATTCTGGTATGAACCTAAGGCCTATCCACATCAATATGGAAGCACTATACTCGAGTTTCGCCCTCGTTTGAGCTCGTCAGTAGTGCATATCCCTGACCGGATCCGGAAACAGTCCCGGATCACACGTGTGAAGCGGGTGTGTAACCACGCGGCACACACTGGACACACCAAATTATCACAACAGAACATCACAACGCTACCCATCGTAGGCTATGCTCAATGATTGATTGATTGATTCTCCGCTAGCAACTTAAGGCCAGACAGTTGTGACTAATCTCCACCATCTACTTGAGACTAAATAGCTGCGACTAGTCTCCACAAGCTGGTCTCCCTGGGTTAGGCGTTACTCGACTTTCTTCGTAATCCCGTATACTCTTGTGAGTAACGTGACGTGCACCAGAATCGGTAGCAGTTCTCTCCGAGTCGGAAACATATGGGGTATATGAGTAGGTCGCTCAGAAAGCAATTGCTAACTATTGAGTGTAATCTTGCCAAGGAATCAACAATCAGCTGAAAGATGCTGATGTTGACAACGATGTCCTGTAAAGGATATGCGAGAAAAAAAAAAGTCTCTACAAGCAAGTTAAGGCTAGATAGCTGTGACTAGTCTCCACAAGCAAGTTATGGCTAGATAGCTGTGACTAAACTCCAAAAGCAATTTAAAGCTAGATAGTGGTGACTAAACTCAACCGAAGGGGACATCGACTGTAGGACACACCACTGATCAATGCAGGACTGAGACTATGTGAGGCGACTGATGTAACCACGGGACCTGGTCGACTACGGGAAAGACTTTCCGACTGACAGAGAGAGAGAGAGAGAGAGAGAGAGAGAGAGAGAGAGAGAGAGAGAGAGGCGTGAGTGAGAGAGGCGTGAGAGAGAGAGAGGGAAGGAGTAAAAGTGGTGGGATGAGATACATTGCCAGACATTATCACTATGTTTGTTTATATGAATATTGGTATATCTCTTCTAGAAGAGACTTGATTGATTGATTGATTGATTGATTTAGGAACCGACATCACAGCATTCGGGACATTCCCATAAGCGCTCAGTCCCCATCCTCAGCAGCCAGCGAAGAGTTCCAACACTAAAAGTTCCAGTAGCAATCTGATTATATGTGCGTCTCGCCTTTCCTCTGAGCGTCGATCGTCGGCCAGATCCCCTCGTCACACCTCGTTGTCTCATTCTTACCAGACTATGGTGATCCATTTGCTCCTCCGAGGTGTACACGTACTCCCACAAGGCCTCAACCACGTCTGTCTTGTCATGCATCAATACTCCACCAAGTTTTGCCGAGCCAGCCAATCTGTGCGCCTGTTCATTCCCCAGCACACCGGCATGCCCCGGAGAAAAAACCCAAGTGATGCTTGCTACCCGTGACCTCCGAAGCGAAGCAAGCCACTCTGCACGAAGCTTGCCTGTTCTCACCCTCCTCAGCATGATTTCTGATTAAGTTACAATCACAGTGTGTGTATGTGTCGTGTTCTCTATCCAGCGGAAAGCTGCACTGACCGCCTCCACCTCCATTCTTAAGCTAGATGTTTTGTTATCATACGCCAGGCTCTCCTGCACCAAACGCCGACCATTGGCTTTTGCTAAGAACCCCCAGGCACTTCTCCTACCTCTCAACACCGACCCATCCGTGTAGATAATCACATCACCTCGGCGAGAATTATCCTGAATTAGTTGCTGAATTTCCACTTCCGTGGCCCCTGCTGGCCACTCCATGCACTCCCGGCTCAATGTGATTATAACTGCACAAGTCTGACTGCTCGGCTGGCACTCTGACCCACTCCTCTCCTCGCCTGATGTTCTCCAAGGGGCATACCTGTTTGATCGTATCCTCCGCCTGAGCCATCCATGATTTCCCTCTTATCAGTCTCTGACCCTTAATTACGTCCAGCGCCTCATGCAAAGGGTTATCTGTGTCTGCAGCTACTCTGAGGTATGCCTTCGCCTGCATCACCTTGTGCCTACCAGCAACAGTAAGGAGACCAAGGATGTAACGCATACACACTACCACTTGTCGTCCCTGGAGGAAAGTGGACTCGACAAGCACACTTTTAATATCCTTCTACTATTGGAACTATTGAATGACTTTTGTCTACACTCCTCCTTTCGGTCTTCCATACACTCTCTCTCTCTCTCTCTCTCTCTCTCTCTCTCTCTCTCTCTCTCTCTCTCTCCTCTCTCTCTCTCGCAATCCTTCATAACATACCCTGACAACAGTTTCCTCCAACAATTAATAACATGTTTATTGTTGAAAACTATGTCAGTTGTATGTATTGAATGTGTATATGTAGTTGGTAGTGTCTGCTAATGTGAATGCAAGATATGACTCAGGAATTCGTATGTGCCGTATACTTTCTCTCCTCATCAATACGGCCAAAACACAGGACAGCAAACATAGAAATGGACTGATCTTACCCTGGAGGTTCCGTTCTGCTTGATTCTGGACGTAATCCAATTTTGGGAAAATGTTCACAGTATAATCACCAGAAGATAATGTGATTAAGGTAAGTCACTGCAAAAAAAAAAAAAAAAACCCGCATCTGTCCTGGTTTTGGAAGTTATACCATCCATCACGAAAACACACATCACCATTGTCTATCAATGTCTATTGCTATGGTAAATGTTCTACACAGTGTCTCTCATTCGGAAAGATGTATATTTGTTTTCCCAGTGCAATTGCATACAGTTTGGAACTCTCTGTTTTATTATAATTACAGTTCTTTCACTGGGTTTAACAAAAACCTGTTACTTGTCATTCGTTATGTTAGCCCACGATTAGTGAATGGCTAGGTTGAATTTTCTCTAGTGACCTACTTTCACTGGTTGAATTTTCTCTAGTGACATACTTTCACGGCACCTGTGACGTTAGGGTCTTTACTCCTTTCTGAACAGGTCAGTAGTATATATGAAACCTGGGGACATATATACAATCAGGTGAGATGAATCTGCTTCAACCAACTTCTTATGTGAGTGTTCTTCTCTAGCCATATTGAGAAGCCTCCGAAAGACACTCTGACATAAGATTGATGAGTGCACTAAAGTTTAATCGATTAGATACACGAAAGAAATGCTACAAGTCAAGAACAACTGCCTATTTCCCTAGGCTTTACTATTACACTAAGGTTAGGTTACCTTATATATAGAATTTATGTTAATCCAAGAATTGAAATCTATCAGCACATAAGCACTTCTATCCCATTGCAAGGGATGATATTTCATTTCTATTACAGGACACATAAATCCAGCTTTCCGTCCAGTTTGGTAGCACACTCTGCTCCAAATCAAATTTTCCACTTATTTATACTCAGTGTCAAATCCTCCGCTGTTTTTGATCCACAATCAATTTTAGCCGTCCCTCCCCACATCAAACGTCTGTGAAGTCACGTATTCGTCAATTGCCCGCGCTATTCTGTTCCTCCGCTGTTTCCTTCGTTCATCACTCGTCGCACTTCAAAGAGATTACACCGTCTTCGTGTGTTTTCCCCGTTCCGATGTATTCGTGTCTCCGTCTTGTCGGCCGATAAGATCGGCAGTCACTGACCTCTGCGAACACCTGTCCCTGAATTCTCTACCTTTCGGTCAATGACCAGCCCTTTGTCCTCGTTCAAGACAGAAAACACGATTGTTAACCTCCCTCCTATCTTATAATTAATCTTACTATTCCAGTTCTCATATATTGCAATTAATTTTATATGTAAGTTATCAAGGAATCACTAAACTGGCAGTTTCCCGTGACATAGGCCATCTCTTAAGAGAGTTGACCGCGTCGACTCTTCCTCACTGTAGTTTTGATTCCTATGATCCTCCAACCTATTCCTCTTCCTCTGGAGTTGGATGTCTATATACGAAATCCGCTCCTACATTCTCCTTACCAGGGATGTATTCCACTGTGAAGTTGTACGGTTGTAGTAACAACGACCATCTCATCACCCTCGCGTTGAGCTTCTGTGAAGTAGCTATGAACATCAAGTGTTGATAATATGACTGGATCCTCACAAGGATCACCTCCTCACCCAGTAGGCGCTCACATTGCCCCTACTATACTACTCATGATAGACACTAGTGTTGGCACATCGCTCCTGTAAGTCCGGTCGACCTACTTTCGACTTGCGTAAACGACGGCTCACAATACAGACGGATTGTCCCATCCTGACTGTAACACTGTTTCCATATTCTCTTGGTTTCCCCCGGCCTTGCCTCTAGGGAATTTCCACCTCGTCCGCGTTGGACCGAGTCGTCTTTCCCAAACCTCCTGGACTTTTGCTTCCAGGACCATCTTGGACGATATTGGATCTGGTCAGCCAATCTTCGGTTGGAGTCCGGGGTATTTCTCGTCTTTCCGGACGTTACCCACCCCTTCTGAACTGGGTTATTAGTGACGGTTTCACTCTTGTCCTTTCCCTGACGTGTGATTTCCCTCCTTCCTTCGTTGGGTAAATCTGACCTATCACGTACTGTCCCATAGGTCCTCCTATGTTGTGCTGGCGATCTCTGGTCTTCGTCTAGAACTGTAACCGTTTTCTTAATGGCTGCCATCATCATAAAGTGCGAAGCTTTGCTCTCGGATCTCCCCTCATGTTTCTTAATGAGATGCCTAGGGAGATTTTTCCTTTCTCCCCCGATCCGGATTCCATAAGTATTCTTGGACACAACCTTTTCCACAGGATAAGGTCCTTTCCATCCTACTTGGAGTATATTAGTCTCTGCTGGACCCCATACTTCCACTTGGTCTTCCACCTTAAGAGCTATTTTACTCTTAGTCCACTTGTTGGGTGGTGCTTTCTGGCACTCTGAACAAGATTTTACCCACCGGCGTACATCACCGGTCATTCCTGGCCAGCAATAATGGCCTGAAATTTGCTGCAATATCTCTCTGACACCCATATATCGATTCTCGGCTATGGTGTGTCCACTCTGAAGAATGTGAGGACGGTGGGTCTCTGGAACCACCCACTGCTCGTGCAGGTTGTCTCCCCTCCCAGCTCTCCGATAGAGTAGTCGATTCTTCAGAAAGTACTGTCCCCGTTCTGGTGGCTCAGCACTTCTTTGCAGCTTCCTGTAGCAAGGACGCAACGTAGTGTCCTTCGTCTGGGCAGTATGCAATTCCCCTAGCACTGAGGTGTCGCATAGTGTCTCTGCCTATTTTTCCTTCCCTTGGGATCCACTGGCTACTGCTCCCCTGTGGGCTGGCTGTTTGGGCACCCCCAAAAAGACATATTTAGTGCCAATGATCATGGGAAATAAGGAGTCCGATAATACAGCTGCTGGAATAATGCCCTTGACGTACCTAGACTTAATCCCCACCTTGGCGATTGGCAGCGTCATGGTAACCGCACTCCTCATTGCCGGCTGTATCTCTATGGTCTCCCCTGTAAGTTGGTCTGGGCTTACCAGGCTGGCGTCTATCACAGCTTCCCCACCCAATACTGAATCGTAGAGACAAGCCACCTGCTGGCCATTGACTTCAATCAGTTCAACCATAGGTGGTCTCTCTTGGTCAGGAGTGTATTCCACCTCCTCGACCTTTTCCTTGCATCGGCAGTCCACAGTATTATGTGTTTTCGACCTGCAGTGTGTGCACCATTTTCCCTTCCAAACTTTCCGTGGGCTCTCTTTGGTCAGAGCTTCTCCGTCGACCTCAGCCTTGTCGGTGATCACCTTCTTATGCATCACTTGGCATGCCGCGAAGTGATAACTTTTAGGTTTCGATCTGCAGTCCTTTGTGTTATGAGAGGGCACCTTGCAGATTGAACACCACTTCTCGGACCACGGTCGTTTAGCTGGAGAATTCGAGGTGTTCTGGTTTCCTTCCTTCACCTTCTCTGAACTCTCCATTGACGTCTTTATATAAGGTTCCACTTTTTCTCCTTCCCCGTTTTTACATTTCTTTCGGTCTTGTTTCTCCTGGCCTTTTGTGGTGAGTATATCGATTTCTTTAGCTTCCCCATGGACTTCTACGAATCTTTCCGCTAGCTTATTCACAACGTCCAGCCGTTCCGCCCCCTGTTCTCCTAAAAATGTCTTCAGTGGTTCTGACATTTGCTGTCGCATCTGGTCGACCACCATGAGCTCTTCCAGACTCTCATAGTCCCGCTTGAACTCTGCCAAATCTATCCATTTTTGGAGGTATGATTTCAGCCTTAAGCTGTAGGCGGCGAATAGCTCTCCCGGCTCTCTTCTGGACGATCTAAACTTCTTCCGATACGTTTTTGCTGTGATTTCATAATGCTTCATCAAAGCGGCTTTTAATTCCTCGTAATTATTTTCATGTCCTGGTGTTAAGCGTGTGTAAACCTCGAAACCCGACCCTATTAAACCCTGGGATAAATTATGAGCCCATTAGCTTCTATCCAGTCCCATAGCGGACGACATTGCTTCAAAGCGATTCGCATAGTTGTCAAATGTTTCTTTAGACTCATCATAAACAGCCAAGGGAAACTTCATTGCATGGTAGCTATGTCCACTCATGTTGGTTGAACCCTGTGAGGATGAACCCCCTTCCACTCCATCTATTTCTCCCTTAGTTTGTGTTTTGAGTTCTAGCTCCCTCATGCGGTATTCATGTTCTCTGATCTTTGTGGCTTCTTCTGCTTCCAACTGGGCCTTTCGATCTTCCCTTTCTGCTTCCAACTGGGCCTTTCGATCTTCCCTTTCTGCTTCCAACTGGGCCTTTCTATCTTCACTTTCTGCTTGGCGAAATTCTCGCTCCCTTTCCTGTCTGTAATCAGTTAGTTCTGAACCAGATAACCCAATTTCCTCTCCGTTAGCCCTCAGTTCGGCGGTAGTTATTTTGGGAGTGGCCATAGTTAAAGCAGGTAAGTCGGCAAGTTGAGTAAAGACACCTTAAGGCAGTAAAGAAGTACTCACTATAACCAGATAATCTATTAGAACCTATATCAATTTCTCCTATGTATATCTAAATATTATTTATCTACGACACCACACATTACATCACAACCACTCTCTCAACCACAAGATGAGATTTAGGATGAAGATCTATGTAGACGTGTGAAATTGTGCACAACTAGGTAATATGTCTTAACACCTATTCACTTTCGTCCTGTCTGGCTCTTTCTCACTGTAAAGTCACCAGCATTAATATAATGTCTCTAACATAAACGAAATGGCACCATATATCCCATGGACATCTTTCCATTAAAAGTCATCAATATGCATACTCATAGGTATATCCCAATATATATGTACCAATATGCCGGTACCACGCTTCAAGTACCCTGATAGGCAAGTATCCTTATGCCGTTGAAGTACCTCGCTTGCACTCCAGTTAATGTGGGTATTGTGTGCTACCCCGCTATGCATATGCCCTGTTATGCATCTACCATTTAATGTACCTATATGCAGGTACCCCGCTGCTCCACTATTTTATGTCACTTGTCGTCCCTGGAGGAAAGTGGACTCGACAAGCACACTTTTAATATCCTTCTACTATTGGGACTATTGAATGACTTTTGTCTACACTCCTCCTTTCGGTCTTCCATACACTATCTCTCTCTCTCTCTCTCTCTCTCTCTCTCTCTCTCTCTCTCTCTCTCTCGCAATCCTTCATAACATACCCTAACAACAGTTTCCTCCAACAATTAATAACATGTTTATTGTTGAAAACTATGTCAGTTGTATGTATTGAATGTGTATATGTAGTTGGTAGTGTCTGCTAATGTGAATGCAAGATATGACTCAGGAATTCGTATGTGCCGTATACTTTCTCTCCTCATCAATACGGCCAAAACACAGGACAGCTTACATAGAAATGGACTGAACTTACCCTGGAGGTTCCGTTCTGCTTGATTCTGGACGTAATCCAATTTTGGGAAAATGTTCACAGTATAATCACCAGAAGATAATGCGATTAAGGTAAGTCACTGCAAAAAAAAAAAAAAAAAACCCCGCATCTGTCCTGGTTTTGGAAGTTATACCATCCATCACGAAAACACACATCACCATTGTCTATCAATGTCTATTGCTATGGTAAATGTTCTACACAGTGTCTCTCATTCGGAAAGATGTATATTTGTTTTCCCAGTGCAATTGCATACAGTTTGGAACTCTCTGTTTTATTATAATTACAGTTCTTTCACTGGGTTTCACAAAAACCTGTTACTTGTCATTCGTTATGTTAGCCCACGATTAGTGAATGGCTAGGTTGAATTTTCTCTAGTGACCTACTTTCACTGGTTGAATTTTCTCTAGTAACATACTTTCACGGCACCTGTGACGTTAGGGTCTTTACTCCTTTCTGAACAGGTCAGTAGTATATATGAAACCTGGGGACGTATATAAAATCAGGTGAGATGAATCTGCTTCAACCAACTTCTTATGTGAGTGTTCTTCTCTAGCCATATTGAGAAGCCTCCGAAAGACACTCTGACATAAGATTGATGAGTGCACTAAAGTTTAACCGTTTAGATACACGAAAGAAATGCTACAAGTCAAGAACAACTGCCTATTTCCCTAGGCTATACTATTACACTAAGGTTAGGTTACCTTATATATAGAATTTATGTTAATCCAAGAATTGAAATCTATCAGCACATAAGCACTTCTATCCCATTGCAAGGGATGATATTTCTTTTCAATTACAGGACACATAAATCCAGCTTTCCGTCCAGTTTGGTAGCACACTCTGCTCCAAAACAAGTTTCCACTCATTTATACTCAGTGTCAAATCCTCCGCTGTTTTTGATCCACAATCAATTTTAGCCGTCCCTCCCCACATCAAACGTCTGTGAAGTCACGTATTCGTCAATTGCTCGCGCTATTCTGTTCCTCCGCTGTTTCCTTCGTTCATCACTCGTCGCACTTCAAAGAGATTACACCGTCTTCGTGTGTTTTCCCCGTTCCGATGTATTCGTGTCTCCGTCTTGTCGGCCGATAAGACCGGCAGTCACTGACCTCTACGAACACCTGTCCCTGAATTCTCTACCTTTCGGTCAATGACCAGCCCTTTGTCCTCGTTCAAGACAGAAAACTCGATTGTTAACCCTCCTCTTACCTTACAATTAATCTTACTATTCCAGTTCTCATATATTGCAATTAATTTTATATGTAAGTTATCAAGGAATCACTAAACTGGCAGTTTCCCGTGAGACACACTACTGGAGCGTCTCTGGTGCATCCCAGAATGACCCGCATAGCTTCGTTCTGTATGCGCTCTAATTTCACCAGCTGACTCTTTGAGACAGTGAGCAGTCCTAGTCCATAATCAATCACTGAGAGGATCAAGTGCTGGTATAGTGTAACGGGCATTCTCTGCTCTGTGTCCATTGCAGCCATAGTTTTAAGTGCATTGAGTCCCTTTTGAGATCTTGTCACAACCGTCTCCACATGGTCCTTGAAGGACAGACTCCTGTCAAAAGTGATTCCCAGATACATCAGTTTGTTCTCTCTAGAAGAGACTAATATTTACCAGCAAATGAAGGCTAGTCAATAATGACTAAATTCCACCAACAACTCAAGGCAAAACAATTCTGACTAAATTCCACTTGCAACTCAATGCTAGACAATTATGACCTAGTCCACCAACAAATGAAGGCTAGACAATTCTGACTAAACTCCATAGCAACTGAAGGCTAAACTCATGTGATCTTCATCTCCATCAACATCTGAAGTCTAGGCAATCGTGATTAATCTCCATCAGCAACTGAAGGTTGGACAATCATGACTCAACTCTACGACTAACTGAAGGCAAGACAGTTATAACTTTACTCCATCAGCAACTTGGGGGTAGACAGTTATGACTAAACTACACCAACAACTGAAAGCTAAACAATCATGACTAATCTTTATCAACGGTTAAACAATTATGACTAAACTCCACCAGCAATTGAAGTCCAGTCAGTTGTGACCGTCAACTTCGATGTGACGAGATGCATCTCTATGTTAAAACGTAGCGAATACACGTATACAAGTTATTTAAGTCATCATCGATTCACCACCAACATCGGTTGCCATCTCCGCGTCATCAGCTGTATGAAGTATCTAAACCTCCGTCCTGACTCTTCATCATGCATGTCTGTGAGCTTCTGCCATTCTCTGTTTTAATGTTGTCCACCCACACGTTACGTTGTCTTCCTTTTGCCCCCCCCCCCCTCCTCCTCTCTGGCGTTTAAAACATGTCAGCTTTAAGACGGTATCACTGTGTTGTCACGGAGAAAAAACCCAGTAATGTTTTATATTAACTATGTAACAACATGCAGTGTCAGTAAGGACACACACACACACACACACACACACACACACACACAGACACACACACACACACACACACCCAGTGTGTGTGTGTGTGTGCTTACTGACACTGAATGTTAATACATAGTTAATGTATATATGTATGCATAATGTAATGTACATAATATACATACACATACAATTAGAATTATATTGAATTGATATATGCTAGACAGACATGTTAATAATGAACATAATGAGTCAAATAGATATAGCTATGGAAATGCAAGATTAAGTGATGATGATTTTTCTGTCAGCGCTATCGGACGTTGAGAAACAGTATTGTTTTTTTTTGTATTCTAAATTATCTGGCTGCCATTAATTTTACCTGTACTGCTTTGCGCTTTGTCGTCCGTCTTTCACCTTCCCTTCCGGGACACATTCCTAAATATGTAAGCTCAGACGAGGATATATGCTCTCCACTCGGTGGCTCGGATTCTACTTATTGCAGTCCTTATTGTTGTTCAACCAAGTTTCTAGCCATTGTTTACACACATCTTTGGATCTTACTGCTTTGTAGCTATTGGTATTAACCCTCTGAAATCTCACCATATAAAACATTAAGGCAACCGATTATCCATTGCTTTTCTGTGTCCCATCCACCGTAAATTCTGAAATTGAGTTGTGTCATTACAAGATGCCTTTCACGCTGCAGTACTACAATGTTAGCTGGTTTGTCCTGTCTGTTTGTTATTGTTTGGAGACACAGCAGGTGTAAGCTGTTGAGGTTGTTTATCTGTTTCCGTGTAGGCTACCCATGTCTCACACCCACACAACGGGCAGCTGCTGTTAATGTTCCACGTATAATAGCTAGCCTGCCAGTCCGTGTGCCCAATTCGTGGACTACAATTTCCCTGTAGCTGTGCAGCGGGTTGACAGTAACTGCACCAGACGTATTGCTACTGTTTTCTTGATGATTATTATCTAGACAATTATATCGCAACCTGTGGCTATAATCGCATTCATTGTAAGAAATACCTGCACCGGCAGGATCAGCCACTCATGGCGAGGAAAGAAAGCAATCAGAGATAATGTCAACATCTCAAGCTGTATGCGTACTGTGATTCCACATAAACCTCAGAACGAGGACAGCATCTCGCCGAAGGAATAAGTGTGCTATGACCTACGGGCCTACTAGACATCCTAAAAATGGTGTCATTAGTAGCCAGGTCTATCATCCAGCCGCAGCCGTGGAATGTGGAATAAAATCAGGATTAGTAGCCAGCTATGTTTCTACATCAATGTCTGCGAGGTGGCTTTACTGTGGACAGCAATTACTGCATAATCGAAAAACAGTAATTGCTATAAAAGATGTCACCAAAGCTAGCATTAATTATCAAGCTCAGAAGGACAGAAAAACATCCGTCGAAACTGCATAGGAGTGATGACCCTACCCTTCACATCTAAAGTAATGAGAGTATAATTTTAAAAAAGTAAGAAATGTAAATTGGTCGATGATGTAAATAAATGGGTTATTTATTTTACCCGCATATCCTTTACAGGACATCGCTGTCAACATCAGCATCTTTCAGATGATTGTTGATTTCTTGGCAAAATTACGCTCAGTAGTTTGCCATTGCTTTCTGAGCGACCGGCTCACATACCCCATAAGTTACTGACGCGGAGAGAACAGCTACCAATTCTCACACACATCACGTTACTGACGAGAGTATACGGGATTACGGAGAAATTCGTGTTACACCTAGACCTGAGAGACCGGCAAATGGGTTATAGCTATGATAAATAAAACAACAAACTGCTGTGAGATGATGTGTGTGGACGCGCGTTTAAGACTTAGTGATATTTTAGGGTTGTGAATAAAAGTATAGCTTTTAATGGAAACAAAATATTCTTGTACTGTCAAACATCAATGAGGACAGGATATAATGGAAAATCTTGAGTGATGACTCTTACATTATGTCACACGGTTCACAGAAGGGCTAATTTGTTGAAGAGATCCTAATAACTTTATATTGATACATCAATGTATACACACGCCAGCTTCTTCAGCAGCTCTCAGATATTGCTATATCGCATTTGTGAATACTATCTCAATCCCACGCCTGTTGCCCTTCCGTGGGACTAATCAACCATCTTCATGTCTATCTCGTGTGCTTGAATAGACAGTCTAACAAGAGCGTCGGCTGTCGCGAGCATTTCACATGCTCCTGCACTCAATTTAACATCTGTCGCTGACTGACAGAATTGCCGGTTAAGAATAACAGCCTATCTCCCTCTCTTTGTGGAATTGTCAATCCTCAATTCTGATCCTTTGTACTTTCCTCCCTAATCTTCCCTAAACAGATTGCCCCCAAAATGGATTTATTAACAGTAAGTTTCGATAGCAACGAGGATAGAGTAAATATGAGTTGATTAAATATTAGAGGTAGCAAGAATGATAATACAGAAAAACATTTTAATGCTAATACACTCCGTGACATAACTATAATAAAGTAAATAATTGTTAAATCTACCTCTCCTCCTCCTTCTTCTTCTTCTTCTTCTTCTTCTTCTTCTTCTTCTTCTTCTTCTTCTTCTTCTTCTTCTTGTTCTTGTTCTTGTTCTTCTTCTTCTTCTTCTTCTTCTTCTTCTTCTTCTTCTTCTTCTTCTTCTTCTTCTTCTTCTTCTTCTTCTTCTTCTTCTTCTTCTTCTTCTTCTTCTTCTTCTTCTTCTTCTTCTTCTTCTTCTTCTTCAGATGCTTGGTCAGAAGCAGACATCGAAGATCAATATGCAGCAAGTTTCTCCAAAATTCTCCAAGATTCTCCAAGATTCTCTGTCATCTGATATTTTTATTAAACTTTGACGTTATGTTATTTATTGGCTATCCATTCAAACTGACTGAACCCATCTTCCTCTGCCTTCCTCTTTCTCTGGTGTCTAGTATTTTGCCAGGTCAGGTTAATTTCCCTATACCACGCCTTCTGTTGTTATGTCACCATATATTCCATTTATCTTTCCCTTACAGTTGTGATTAGGTTCTATAGATTTCAGGTCCCCAGCATGGCGGTTAGGTATTGAGCGGCTACGGCCTCTGGAGTATTTATCCTTGTGGCTGCGGTTTTCATTCGCATTTCCCCGTGTTGGACTGGTAATATATGGTTCCGTCGCCCTGCTACTGAGTAAGTCTGTGGCGCGAATCTGTGAGCTGTGAAATTCACGTGGAAGGCTTTTACATCTGTCCGCTTTTGTTTTTACAGTGAACTGCATGTCCGGAACAATGGCTATGGCTGTTGCTGAATTGACTGGTTTGCCTTTTCGGTTCACGAGTGCATTTATCGGGAGACTCCTGGGAGTTGACGCTGGTGCTAAGGAGTTCGTGCTTTGTGCGGCGCTTTCGCGAGTTGCCCTGCGGAAAGAGACTGAATCATGTGAGAAAACCCAGATCAATGAAGTCTTTCTGGTGACTGCCGATTCCATCGACGATGAATTGTAATTATTGTGGATGACTTTTGTGTTCTGATTCTGGCGGCGGTATTATGTACAGTGTATCTGTGCGAGCTGTTGGATTGCCGAAACTCCTGTCTGTTCCAATTTTCACATTGGGCAGTGAGGAGCAGTTTTTGTGATATTCAGTGGCACAGGAAAGGAACATAATGGGGACGACCCGTTACCGTAAAGTTGGAACCTCGACTAACTAATCAACTATCTTACAGTTGTGATAAGTGATCTTGTAAACCTACAGCTCTCAATACATCGGTGTTAAGTTTCTTCTCTACACAGCATTTTGATCATTCTTCTCTAAAGATAAAACCCGACCACCCAAGTTTCTTCAGAATTTCAATACGCACCGATACAGTTAACACGGCACTACGTAACATCGCGACGGATATTCTAGGAAGCTGATGAATCGAGGGACTACAAGGATGGCGAAGACAGAAGATACCAGAGGCCAGGTTACCACAGTCATGCAGAGAGGACAAGGATGGCGAAGACAGAAGATACCAGAGGCCAGGTTACCACAGGCATGCAGGGAGGACAAGGATGGCGAAGACAGAAGATACCAGTGGCCAGGTACAGTCATGCAGGGAGGACAAAGATGGCTAAGACAGAAGATACACTCGGCCAGGTTACCACAGTCATGCAGAGAGGACAAGGATGGCGAAGACAGAAGATACCAGAGGCCAGGTTACCACAGGCATGCAGGGAGGACAAGGATGGCGAAGACAGAAGATACCAGTGGCCAGGTACAGTCATGCAGGAAGGACAAAGATGGCTAAGACAGAAGATACACTCGGCCAGGTTACCACAGTCATGCAGAGAGGACAAGGATGGCGAAGACAGAAGATACCAGAGGCCAGGTTACCACAGGCATGCAGGGAGGACAAGGATGGCGAAGACAGAAGATACCAGTGGCCAGGTACAGTCATGCAGGGAGGACAAGGATGGCGAAGACAGAAGATACCATCGGCCAGGTTACCACAGTCATGCAGGGAGGACAAGGATGGCGAAGACAGAAGATACCAGTGGCCAGGTTACCACAGTCATGCAGGGAGGACAAGGATGGCGAAGACAGAAGATACCAGTGGCCAGGTACAGTCATGCAGGGAGGACAAGGATGGCGAAGACAGAAGATACACTCGGCCAGGTTACCACAGTCATGCAGGGAGGACAAGGATGGCGAAGACAGAAGATACACTCGGCCAGGTTACCACAGTCATGCAGGGAGGACAAGGATGGCGAAGACAGATGATACACTCGGCCAGGTTACCACAGTCATGCAGGGAGGACAAGGATGGCTAAGACAGAAGATACACTCGGCCAGGTTACCACAGTCATGCAGGGAGGACAAGGATGGCGAAGACAGAAGATACCATCGGCCAGGTTACCACAGTCATGCAGGGAGGACAAGGATGGCGAAGACAGAAGATACCAGTGGCCAGGTTACCACAGTCATGCAGGGAGGACAAGGATGGCGAAGACAGAAGATACCGTCGGCCAGGTTACCACAGTCATGCAGAGTCATACAACAATGGTCTGGTCGCACCAGACACAAGAGCAGCTTTTGTCAAATCACCAGAGTCTAGAGAGCGGTATCATTGGTTGGCTGAACTTGAAGTCCTACAGTTAATTGATGAAAATACTTGCAGAAATGGTGCAATGGTATATACAGACGCTTCTGTGCATCGTTAAGAGAAATCTGGCTAGTATTCTCGACTAGAGTCGAGAGCTATAAGTTTGCAGAGCTGAATATAGTCTATATAGCTACAAGCTCGGTATGAAGATAATGGTGCTTGCGATCACTGCCGTTTTGAGGTGACTTGCTGATACTAAAATCACCCGAGCAAGTATTCTGTCTCATTCTCTGTACTACGTAAATTTTCAAATGAACACATCAGACGTGAATAAACACCCAACATAGAAAATTGTGTCTGACAAGGATTTTCGTGAATGAACAATCCTGGTCATGCTGGAGTGTGAAGCAGCGTGCTGGCAGATCTACTGGCTTCACAGGGGCCAGTAATGGGACTGATATTAGACAACGGCGACATTTGAGGACTTTATGAGCCACTGCTAGTTGAAGACAATGAATAAATATATCCATCACCTACATTAAACACTATAAACCATACTACAAATAAAGGTACTAGCAGAAAACGTAGGCGAGTGTCTCGTTCTCCTCCTGCAAACACAAGAATTAATCTATGACCAGTACGACAAGATAGTCAGCCGACTTATTGTACGTCTATGACGCGTTCTAGCCTCCAGTTGAAGCCTATGATAAGATGAAACAACGTATTTCTGGTTACTTCAACTTTGTTTGAAGTGAGGTTCTAACCATGATGTATGAACGAGTATAATGAAAATCACCCGAAGTGGTCAATATCCAATACAGCGGTGTGTCAGATATCGTGACACAATCTGGTACAGCTGACATAGCCTCCTAAAATGGGTACTGCATATGTGTATAAGTGCATGGACATTATCCAGGACAGTTAAGGACAGCGTCCCGCACCCGAATGCCTGACTTCCTATACGTGAAGGTTGCACTCTTCGGAATCTCAGTCCGTTGTCTGCTATAGGGTAACATGCTTGCTTGCTTGCTTGCTTGCTTGCTTGTGTTCGTTGGCTTGAGCTCCAACGCGAAGTCCTGTATGTCGGATGAAGGCATCCTGTTGTCCAACATCAGTGTGATCTCATACAGGACCTGAGTTTTGCGTGAGTATCCGTTGTCCCATGTCTGGCTTGTTGGTGTGCAGACTGGTGGTTCCTCGCCGTACAGGCAGACACTCTCCGACTTCGGAGGAATCGGCGATCCTACTGACTTTAGCCAGGACCCCGAAGGGACCTGTTGCCCAGGACGCTCGACGAGGACGCGTCAATAGGTCTTGGCCAGTATATAACCCGGCCCTGGTGCCTTGGAAACACCTCTGCGTCCCAATAGGGTAACATTTGAGCACAGCAGTGTCCAACACGGAAGGATACTATGCTGATACAATTTCTATTAATGTTATTACATTGAGGTGTGTGTGTGTGTGTGTGTGTGTGTGTGTGTGTGTGTGGTGTGTAAGGTGTGTGCGTGTGTGGTGTGTAAGGTGTGTGCGTGCGTGCGTGCGGGTTTTTTTTTCTCCATAAACGTATATTTAACAACACGCAAGAATATAAACAATTATTTCATGTGTAAAATTAAATGACCCTGTCAGTGTGTGTCATTTGTTATGACAGACAAGCTATAAGACAGTAATGCGTATGATGGGTTCCCCACGTGTTTTCCACCACCTCGCAGATATAACAAACCAATGATGTCTTTAATGGGGATTGGAACTTTGCAGCCTCAGTTGAAAGTTATATTTGCACCGTACATAGTTTAACACTGACTCCAAAATACACGGGGACTGCCATATCTAGGCGACTTTCCCATCACCTCTGGACAATATGCACCCAGTACCGGTATACAAAATATAAGGATGATATTTTGCTGAGTACCATTGCCAGGTCTGTAAGTAAAGCTTGTAACACTGGGTGACACGCTTCGGGAACAGACAGATTGATTAGCAAAATAGTAGGAGACACGAGGATGACTGATTTCACTAACACAGTCTTACACCGACCACTGCTGACAGTCAGGAGCAACGTTACAGCCCAATGAGTATAAACCTCTCGGTGACGTCGACAACTTCACATCAGAATACTTGCCACACAGATTTTAATCCGTCCCATGCAATGTACGCTCAATGCACGCTTAGTGCACACATGTTGTACAACAGCATCCTCAGACCTCTAGGTTCCTTGCAGATTTACGGAGCTGTGTTTGTTACCGAACGTAAACTTGCCAAGAGATCACAACAGCGAAAAATGCTGGTATTGACTGCGACGTCCTGTAAAGGATATGCAGCTAATTTTAATTTGTTACTGCAGACAAAACATTGTCTCCCTTCACTCCATCTAATAACAGAAGGTTCATGGTGTGTCGTACACACAGCAATGGCTGAGGGGATAGCCCTCTCAACACAAGAATAGAAAAATGTTTCATCATTTCGGCCTTCTCCTAAAATCCCAACAACAACATTAGCTATTTCCTCTGTTCTGCGTCTGTGGTTTCATCTTAGTTTCAACGTAGATTTTGTTTTCTGCTTCGTTGTTTCACCTGGGGTGAGCTGATCGGTCTCTCTCTTCCTGGCATGCTGATTATCGAGTTCATGTAACTGGACATCATCATACATCATCATCTCACACAGATGTTGTACTGGACATGGGCTAGGCGGATTTCTGCAACAGGACTTGTTGTTGCCTCTTATGTTGAATGTAGGACTTGTTGTTGTTACCTCTCATGTAGAATGTAGGACTTGTTACCTCTCATGTAGAATGTAGGACTTGTTGTTGTCTCTCATGTAGAATGTAGGACTTGGTGTTGTTGTCTCTCATGTAGAATGTAGGACTTGTTGTTACCTCTCATGTAGAATGTAGGACTTGTTGTTACCTCTCATGTAGAATGTAGGACTTGTTGTTACCTCTCATGTAGAATGTAGGACTTGTTGTTACCTCTCATGTAGAATGTAGTACTTGTTGTTGTCTCTCATGTAGAATGTAGGACTTGTTGTTGTCTCTCATGTAGAATGTAGGACTTGTTGTTGTCTCTCATGTAGAATGTAGGACTTGTTGTTGCCTCTCATGTAGAATGTAGGACTTGTTGTCTCTCATGTAGAATGTAGGACTTGTTGTTACCTCTCATGTAGAATGTAGGACTTGTTGTTGTCTCTCATGTAGAATGTAGGACTTGTTGTTACCTCTCATGTAGAATGTAGGACTTGTTGTTGTCTCTCATGTAGAATGTAGGACTTGTTGTTGTCTCTCATGTAGAATGTAGGACTTATTGTCTCTCATGTAGAATGAAGGACTTGTTGCTGTTGCCTCTCATGTAGAATGTAGGACGTGTTGTTGTCTCTCATGTAGAATGTAGGACTTGTTGTCTCTCATGTAGAATGTAGGACTTGTTGTTACCTCTCATGTAGAATGTAGGAGTTGTTGTCTCTCATGTAGAATGTACGACTTGTTGTTACCTCTCATGTAGAATGTAGGAGTTGTTGCCTCTCATGTAGAATGTAGGAGTTGTTGCCTCTCATGTAGAATGTAGGACTTGTTGTTGTCTCTCATGTAGAATGTAGGACTTGTTGTTGCCTCTCATGTAGAATGTAGGACTTGTTGTCTCTCATGTAGAATGTAGGACTTGTTGTTGTCTCTCATGTAGAATGTAGGACTTGTTGTCTCTCATGTAGAATGTAGGACTTGTTGTTGCCTCTCATGTAGAATGTAGGACTTGTTATCTCTCATGTAGAATGTAGGACTTGTTGTTGTCTCTCATGTAGAATGTAGGACTTGTTGTCTCTCATGTAAAATGTAGGACTTGTTGTTGCCACTCATGTAGAATGTAGGACTTGTTGCCTCTCATGTAGAATGTAGGAGTTGTTGCCTCTCATGTAGAATGTAGGACTTGTTGTTGTTGTTTCTCAGGTAGAATGTAGGACTTATTGCCTCTCATGTAGAATGTAGGACTTATTGCCTCTCATGTAGAATGTAGGACTTGTTGCCTCTCATGTAGAATGAAGGACTTATTGCCTCTCATGTAGAATGTAGGACTTGTTGTTGTTACCTCTCATGTAGAATGTAGGACTTGTTGTTGTTACCTTTCATGTAGAATGTATGACTTGTTGTTGCCTCTCATGTAGCTTGTAGAGCCGCGGTAGTGTAGTGTCTAGCACGGTTGCCTGCCGGTCTAGTGGCCAGAGGTTCGAATTTGTATCACACCGAACCTGTAAACTTGACGTGGGCTCCAAGGCCGACCTATCTTTACATGGGTACCTGGCAATATCTGGGAAGTAAAGGCTGGCGCCGTGATACTGACCGCATCAGCCACCAAGAGCCACGTAGGCCTACAAACATAATGGGCTAGCAGTATATGCATGGCCAGCCCAGCTCAAGTCTGTGACAGTCCGTGACATTACTGACTCTACTGTCATGTTGCTCTCCAACTGGGAGTAGAAGTGCTCTCAACTCACTATTTGTTGGAGGTTATCTTTAGATGACACGGATGTGACACACAATGTGAGACTACGTTACCGCAATCTTCGCCCTAATAGTCTCTCTCTCTCTCTCTCTCTCTCTCTCTCTCTCTCTCTCTCTCTCTCTCTCTCTCTCTCTCTCTCTCTCTCTCTCTCTCTCTCTCTCTTCTTCATTTTGAATGAATCATGCACCATGGGTTGGTCAGAAGAAGTCGCCGTAGGCATACAGGCAAGCGTCCCATTGTTTAGGTAGGCGGCGAATGCCGTCCGCAAAAAAAGATTTGTGGTTGCTCACTGAACCAAGTATTTACCGCGCTCGTTACGTCTGCATCTGTGTGCAATCGGTGCCCCTTGAGAGCTTTTTTTTTAGAGGACCCAATTGACACATCAAATTCTTTTGCTAGAGAACGTATGCTTCGACAACGGTTCATTTGTAATGCTGCATCAATTTTGGCGATAGTTTGTTGTTGTTGTTGTTGTTGTTGTTGTTGCAACAATATGCGCTTGACCTGGCCGTCGAAGATCTGTCGTGAACCGACGTCCTTTCCGAAACATTCTTGCCCAGTCTGTCACTGTTGTCTTCGACACACATTTGTTACCGTACGCTGCCTGCATTCTTCGATGAATGTCCACTTGTCGACATCCTTCAAATGAAAGAAACTGAATCACCGCTCGTTGAGCTTCTTTGGACGGATTTTGGATCAACCCGGCCATTTTCTCAACGGTCAGAAACAGAACCTATGCATCATGGGACGATTAGCACGTGCTCTTTTATTCATTGTTCAGCACTTATCACATGACTATAACATGATATTGTTCAACATACGCAATTACGCGATGTTCGGCACGAACGTATTTCAAATGAACGCTCCTAATATTTTCTAAAATGCTCATAATATTACCTAAACAGATTACATAAGGCCTAAACTGCTGGAACATGATCTAATCCTAACATATCAAAAGATGATTTACATGTATAATAAAAGCCATCTAATGTTGACCAGAGCGTGATAAAGCATACTTATAATAGCTGTATAATGATAATAAGAATATTAAAAAAATATGACATGTCCTAATATTCATTGCTCTTGTCATAGCATTAAAATAAATGTCTTCAGAATAAGTAAAATACAAATACAAAAATGCAATTGTGTAATAACATAGACGTTGAGTGCCTTAATTGGTGATGATGATGATACATTGTTCTGTTTCTCACGACAACAAATAATCTCCGGAGAAAAAAAAAATAAAACTAGGATAATCTATTATGTCGGCTCCTGCGTAAGAAGACCCAGCTTCTACGCCCTAATGAAACATGGTGGGCCGGAAATAACACACGAGAAGATAATGAGACTATTATACTCCATCTTGGCAGTGCGATATCTGCATCCGGTCTCTTTCCTGTTTGTGTTCTGGCAGGGTTTCATGTTCTAGAGGCCACTACCTCGTGTCTTGACAGACTTCGTGTCCTGACTTATTGCCAACTCTACACCGGAGGTCGGTCCATTAGCCCAGTCTGCTGCAAGCATATATCGACGACTCGACCAGATAATGGCTGTCTTAGACAATTCTGTGATGTATAGCTAATCAAAGAGCCTAGGCTATGTCAGCTGAAACACAACAAAGCAGTTCGGCTAATTACATACACATCGGGAGCTTTGAATCTCTGTTATGTTTATTTTAACAACCAGTGTGTCATCAGTTCCTAAATGACTGACTAATCAGGTGCATGAGTGGATTCAGGGACTTGAATTTTGTTTTTCCATTAGCGTCACACGGTCTACATTATTATTTAGATCACGCTAAGAGTTTCTAAGCTCTAGCGTGAACTTTGTAGCATCAGTGTAGCTCCCACAGTGTGACTGTACACCAGAATCACACACGTAGTACCGGCTAAAATCTCGAGATGTCTCATCTCATTTTGTTCCTGTTGTACCTTACGATAGTTTATAAAAATGGAGTTATACCTCCCCATAACACAAAGCGGGAGTTGAATTTAGAGACTATGTTTTGCCCTAGCAGCACGATCCCTCTATCGGCCTGCCTAGTTTACTCCAGTGGAAATTAAAACCAATACGTCTGGAACAAGACAAGCTGCAGAAGCTGCCGGACCAGCAAGGCCATGCCCTAACTGTCCGTCTATGTAGCTTTTATCATAGATTAGTTACCGACCAACGCTTAGTGCCCGGACTGCCTTGCCAAGACATTTAGTCTTTATGTTGCATTTCTTCTATACATAAGCTTTAGAGAATGTAGTCTAATAATTTGTCAATAATGCAACGGTAGTGTTTAAATACTATTTAGTGAAATTACGAAAATATATATCCTTCCTCCTCCTCCTCCTCCCCTCCCCTACTCCCCCTTCTCCTCCCCCTCCCCTCCTCCCTTCCTCCTCCCTCCTCCTCCTCCTCCCCCTCCTCCTCCCTCCTCCTCCTCCTCATCCTCCTCCCTCCTTCTCCTTCTCCTCCTCCTCCTGGTCCTCCTCCTCTCCTCCCTCCTCCTCCTACTCCTCCCCCTCATCCTCCCTCCTCCTCCTTTTTCTTTTGCTGCTGCTGCTGCCGCCGCTCCATTTACACAAGTGAATTTTTGGGGGAAGATGTAAAGATCTTTCAAGAGCTCTTTCTAATGCTTTTTGTAAGTTGGTCTTCGTTGATCTAAGGTTGTTCCAGATACCACCACATCATTTTTTACATGAAAATTATACGACAACATTTAAAAAAAGAATAATCCTAGCATTAAGCGAAATTTTCTAACTGCAACCAATAAATTAGCTGCGAGGGCCCAGGTTGCAGTTTCTAATGCTTTTTGTAAGTTGGTCTTCGTTTATCTAAGGTTGTTCTCGATACCACCACATCATATTTTACATGAAAATTATACGACAACATTATTTTTTACATGAAAATTATACAACATTAAAAAAAAATAATCCTAGCATTAATTTTCTAACTGTAATCAATAAATTAGCAGACAGACAGACAGACAGACAGACAGGGAAGGAGGGAGGGAGGGAGGGAAAGACGGAGGGAGAGACGGACGGGTAGGCAGGCAGACAGACAGACAGACAGACAGACAGACAGACAGACAGATCCCCGTCAGGGACTGGGCGAAGCCGGGCCGGGTCAGCTAGTGTGTATGTATATATATATATATATATATATATATATATATATATATATATATATATATATATATATATATATATATGATTGATTGATGATTGATTGATTGATTTAGGAATCGACATCACAGCATTCGGGGCATTCCCATAAGTGCTCTGTCCCCATCCTCAGCAGCCAGCGAAGAGTTCCAACACTAATAGTACCAGTAGCAATCTGGTTATAAGTCCGTCTCGCCTTTCCTATGAGCGTTTTGTACAGATGTTGTTCTTACTCCCGCGGATCCAACTGATATAGTTAGTTAGTTTAAAATCAACAATTTTTCCTCAAGCACGAAAGAAAAAGGCATTTCGAGCATCAGAAACAGACGAGCAACGGAAAGCAAGACTGGAAACCAAAAGAGTACGCATTGCTCAAGCACGCTCATCTGAAACAGGTGAGCAATGGCAAGCAAGACTGGAAACCGTTCGAGTACGCGATGCTCAAATAAATGTGTATAGAGATCATGTATATTGCAGTAAAATAGAATCTATTCTATTTAAGACTTTAAAAAAAAAAAGTAAATAAATAAAAGAATTATATTTATTCTCTGGTAACTAATAAAATATAAATAAATTAGCTGCGAGGGCCCAGGGGCCGAACGCGAACTCTGTGTGCTTAGAGAAATGTATTTGAATGTATAATGACTCCATTGGCACCTTGCCGTCTTGACAGACGATAGTTTGTGCTTTAAAAAGGCATAATAACTTTTAACTATGGCGGTAGCGAGTGTGACTGATAAGGCCAATTTGCGCTGTAAATGTCCGTTCACAGTGGGTGCATCTGAACACGTGGTCATTTCCACCATCATGCACCATCTTACGTCTCAAACGCTTGGTGTGTGACTTTTCTGCAATAATTTTCTCCTTTGACTTTATTCCATTTCTGATATTTGCCCTCCATGCAACACGTTCAGCGGCGACTTGCTCCCAATGTGCATTATCAATGCCTGTATCAATCATGTCCCGCTTACACACATCTTTGTATCGTAGTAGAGGCCGACCCTGAGATCTCTTACCCATCTGTAATTCACCAAAAAAGATATCCTTTGGTATTCTACCATCATCTATCCTCCTAAGATGTCCTATCCATCTAAGTCTACGAAGACTGAGCATGGAATAAACTGTCACACAATCTGATCTTTCCAATACTTCAGTATTTGTGATTTTGTCTTGCCACTTAATACCAAGAATTCTTCGCAGACACCGCATATGAAAGCTGTTTAAATTGTTCTCTTGGTGTGAGTAAGTTGTCCAAGGTTCACTGCCATAGAGAAGAGTATTAAGGACACAGGCTTGATAGACAAGGACTTTTGTTTTGGCAGTAAGCTTTCTGTTCTCCCAGGCTCTTTTTCTTAACCTGTTCATTGTTGTTGCTGCCTTACCAATCCGGATGTTGATTTCCTGATCTAGGGATAATTTGCTATTTACCACTGATCCTAGATATGTAAAATGGTCTACTATCTCTAGTTCGGCGTCGTCAATAAAGATTGATGGTACCCCATGTGCACCTTGTGACATAATCTGTGTCTTCTTTTTGCTAATTGTTAAACCAAATTCAGAACAAGCATTGGAGAATGCAGATAGTAGACATTGCAATTCTTCCTCAGAGTGGGTCGTAACTGCAGCATCATCTGCAAAAAGCAACTCTCTGATCAGTACCCTCCTAATTTTGGTCTTAGCCTTCAATCTCTGAGCATTGTAGAGGCCGCCATCTGAGCGTGAGTGAATGTATATACCACCATCCTGATCACGAAATGCATATTTCAGTAGAAGTGAAAAGTATATTCCAAAGAGGGTGGGAGCTAGTACACAACCTTGCTTAACTCCACTCTTGATTTCAAATTCTTCAGAAGTTGCACCATCAAACTTGATTATACCCTTCATGCCTGTGTGGAACGATTCCACAATGGACAGAAGAGTTGGTGGGCAGCCAATCTTCTTTAGTGCCTTGAACAGACCCTCACGACTGACCAAATCAAATGCTTTTGTGAGGTCAATGAAGGCAATAAACAGTGGTTGATTCTGTTCACGGCATTTTTGTTGCATTTGGCGCAATGAGAATATCATATCAGTGGTGGACCGGTTCTGTCGAAAGCCACACTGTGATTCGGGGTAGACTTGATCTCCTAGGACTTGAAGTCTGCGCAGAACAATTCTGGCAAATACTTTTCCAACAATACACAGAAGTGAGATACCCCTATAGTTGTTGCAGTCGCTCCGATCGCCCTTGTTCTTGTACAGTGTTATGATGCTTGAATCTTTGAAATCCTGTGGGACTTGTCCTTCACGCCAGCATAGCTCTATTAGCTGGTGGATCTGTATAGTGAGTGTGTCTTGCCCACTCCTGATAACCTCTATTGGAATCCCATCCTTACCTGGAGCCTTGCCAGATGCAAGTTCATTTATAGCACACTTAACTTCTGTTATGGTGGGAAGTGTGTCCAGGTGGTCAAGAGTTGGTAGTGCCTCTATGGCGTTGAGGGCATCATCCGCTAGTTTGGTCTCACTTGAGTAAAGCTCCAAATAGTGCTCTACCCATCTGTCCATCTGCCGTTTCTTGTCAGTGATGATTTCTCCAGTCAAGGTTTTCAATGGTGCACTTCTTTTGATCACTGGACCACAGGCTTTCTTTATTCCTTCATACATGCTTCTTATGTCTCCCTTATCACTTGCGATTTGAATGGACTCACAAAACTTGATCCAATAATCATTTGCACACTGCCTGGCAGCCTTTTGCACATCCTTCCTAGCTTGCCTTAGCTCACTCAGAGTGTTACGCGTTGGTCTTTCCTTGTTTCTTAAGAGAGCTTTCTTCTTCTTATCAATCAAGGGCTGCAGAGTCTCGCTGTTGGCCGCAAACCAGTCCTGCCTCTTATGATCCACAGTGCCGTAAACCCCTACGACAGTTTTATAAAGAGTTTCCTTAATTTGACCCCACTTTTCATTTACTGTACAATTTTCTGGTGTATCAGTGAAAGCATCTTCAAGTTGCTGTTGAAACTGAAAGCACTTTTCAGGATCGTGAGTGTTAATAATATTAATCCTGGGGCTAGATTTGTGTTTAGCTGTGTAGATTCTCTTTGGTCTCAGTCTAACCCTTGCAACAACCAAAGAATGATCCGTATCATAGTCAGCACTGTGGTAACTACGAGTCAATGATATATGGTTCAGATGTTGTCTCCGTGTGATGATGAAGTCCAGCTAGTGCCAATGGCCGGATCTTGGATGTTTCCATGTGACCTTATGCATCTCTTTTGTTTTAAAAAAAGAGTTTGTAATACATAGGTCATTACTGGTGCAATGCTCCAGCAGCCTTTGCCCATATTCATTCATGCGACCGATGTTGTATTTTCCAAGGCACACTGGCCATGAACTCGAGTCCTTGCCCACACGAGCATTGAAATCACCGAGCATATAAATGTAGTCAGATTTTGGAACTGCCTTGATCACGGAGTCTAACTCCTCATAGAACAAATCCTTCACATCATCAGAGGAATTGAGTGTCGGTGCATATGCAGTAATAATGGTGGCAAACCCACAAGAGGTTGCCAAGCGCAGGGACAATAGTCTTTCATTTCCTCCTGCTGGAATGTCAATCATTCCCAGTAGCGAATTATTCACTGCAAAGCCCACACCGTGTTGCCTTTTTTCTGCCTGCCCTCTACCCTTCCAGAAAAAGGTGTAGTTGTTTTTCCTGAGTGACCCTTCCTCAGCGAGGCGAGTCTCCTGCAGGCCAGCAATATCAATGTTAAGACGATTGAGTTCGGCATCAATCACAGCCGTTTTTCTCACATCGTCAATATTGGTCAAGTCAGTGGAAAATCCTGGACACATGGTTCTCACGTTCCAGGTTGCAAGCCGTAGCTTGAGGTTTCTATTTTTATTTTTATTTTTTTGTTTGTACCTGGTGCATTGGTTTTACAGCCTGCAATTCAGATTTTGTCCTAGCCCGAAGCACCCATTGAAGCAGGCAGGCTGTGGCGGATCAGCACCCAATTGGCTGGGGGATGCCCAGCTTGAGGCGGGCGGTAGCTGATCAGTGACACCTATAGGTGTCTCCCACCGTCAGAGGCAACGCGTGGCGCCCCATGTCTGAGCCAACTGACAAGGACTTATAACCCGTAACAGTTGCCTCTCGCTTTGATTCCGAGACCAGTTAAGACCAGGGATGGAGTTATTGCCTCTCCATAGCACAAAGCCTGGGCTAAAATATAGAGATCATGTGTTGCCCATGCAGCATGATCCCTCACTCGGCCTGCCTAGTTCACTCCAGAGGAAAGGTAACACCCCTACATCTGGAACAAGACAAGCTGCAGAAGCTGCCGGATCAGCAAAGCAATGCTCTAACTGTCCGCCTGTCGGAGCTTCGATCCTAGACCAGTCGCCAACCAAGGCTTAGGGCCTGGTCTGCCCTGCCATGATAATTTTGTCTTTAGCTTGCATTTCCTCGCACCAGGGTAAGGCTTGTACCCTCCCAATTGCGCTCTTCCGCCCGAAGCCGTTGGCACATTGTGGGGTGTCGGGTTTGGTAAGCGCCGCCCAACGTTCGGCGCTAACAGAAACCAGGTAGTACCGTCTACTGTTATACGGTAGCTCAGTCATATCTGACTAAGACCTGACTGGAGTATAATGACTACTTATATTAATTAAATGAGACGCTACCCGCCAGGAGCTAGGCGACGCCGAGCGGGGTCATCAGCTAGTATGTATATATATATACCACATACATTAGTCAAATCGCAATCAAGTACCCTGTCAGCTCGCGTAGACATTCATGTCTCTCCACAGATCTCGGTCTTTGGTGTTCTGGATCAACTCTGCTGATGATATTCCTCCATGCCACCGTCTTAGACGATCCATCATCATTTCTCTTCGTCTGCAATGATAATGAAAATTCTGCAGTTCAGGAGAGGGCTGATACCAACAGTGAAACCTTACGGCCCACTGTGAAAAACTTAACTGTCGCGACGCGAAACAATAGACACAAGTATGATTTCTACGCCTTTTAAAGGCATTTGGAGTATGGGAGTGCATGTTTTAAACAACTCCTATTTTACATAGTCTTATATTGACATATTCTGCCACAGACTACTCTGGCGGATTTCGGTTGTGTGGCGAATAGAGACGTCTAGTATTACCATCACAATGAACATGGTCGCTGTCAGCACAGCTACATATCTTAAAATCGTATCTTTATATTTTTCATATACAGTGGTACCTCGGGTTACGAACTTAATTCGTTCCAGAACTCGGTCCGTAACCGGAAACGTTCGTAACCCGAAACATTGAAGTCAATGAAATAAAGACAATCCGTTTCAAGATGAAAGAATCGTTCTTTTTTTATATTATCATCCGGTCGTTTACCTGACAAAACGCAAAGAATGCGTATACTTCATGTTTTAGATAACGAGAAAAACAAAAACAAAAACCAAATGAATTAAATTTAAAATAAAAAGAGATTTAGTCTATCTTTATTACCAAGAAAACTATCATGGGAAATTTGTCACTTTCTTTGTTATTCTGAATCATTAGTTTCAGGAGTATCTTGTCGCTGTTTCTTAGCAGCCGACTGGGAATCTTTCTGTTCCAAGAAACTATCAAGAGAAATTTGTCGCTTCCTTTGCTGGAGAATCTTTCTGAAGTAGACCATCCTGTTATCATTCATCACACATAGGAGCAAAGGGCTTGTTAGCAACAAGTTTGTTTGGATGATGGTTCACAATGAAGTCTTCGACGTCTGCCCACTTGCTGCAAATTTCTTTAATCCTGGTAGTTGAAACGGTCACTGACTTCTCATCATCGGACGACTGCTCCTCCTTTAATGTCTTTAGCTGTTCATTCTGAAAATCCACAAGTTCATCTGTAGTACTGTTTGTACTGTACGCGATCGTTGTTTCCAACGTTACACCTTGCTATCTCTCGCTCGCCTACGTTCGTAACCCGAAGCACTGTTCGTTACCCTATACATAAAATTTTCGAAGTTGTTGTTTGTAGCCTGAATTGTTCGTGACCTGAGGGGTTCGTAACCCGAGGCACCACTGTAAATGGGTACGTTGATCTGGTTTTGTCTGTCGCTTTTACTTGTCTGCTAGCTTGCATACTAAGGGCTTCTAATACTTTACGGAACTGAAGTGCGGCTGTAGTTATTCCACTCCCATCCATGCATCATGTGCCATGCCGATAAGCGTGGGCGGTAATGTTATGCCATCTCACTAGATCACCAGAGTCGTGGATCAGCTCCGTGTTCCTGTCTCGACCGTGTCATGCGGCCAAGCCATCCAGATATTTACTTCTCGGTCTTCCTCTTGGTCTCTTCCCTTCGATCTTGCCAGTTGTCACCAAGTTCTCCAAGTTAATTCTTCTCATAACATGTCCAAAAAATTTTGACTGTCTACGTCAAATGACTCTTATCAGTTTACGATCTTCATTTATTTCTTGAAGGACTTGTTCATTTGTTTTTCTGTCTGTCCATGGTATTCTTTGCATTTTCCTCAGATACCACATTTCCACAGCCATCAGATGTTTTTCAGCTTGGCTGCTCATTGTCCACGTTTCACATCCATACAAAAGTATAGGTTATATGTAGTAGCACTTCAACACTCTTTTTCTCGTTTCAATTGATATCTTTTTATTGGTCAGTATGTTTTCTATCTTGCAAAAGGCTACCTTCGCAATGGCAATTCTTCGAGGCATCTTCCATCAGATGTTATGACTGTTCCGAGCTAAGTGTATCGATTCACTTGCTTAAGAATATACCCATTTACTCGTATATCACATTGTGGTATTTCCTTTTTCCGAGTGACGACCCTAATCGGTGTCTTCTAACTATTCAGTTCTAACCCTAGTAGTTCACTGTGTGCAACAACCGCATCCACTAAATGTTGCAGGCCCTGTTCATTGTCTGCAATCAAGACTGTATCATCTGCATATCTAATGTTATTGATGTATCGTCCCTCAATGTTGATTCCTTCCATATCTTCTATATTTCTGAAAATATTCTCACTGTACAGGGAAAAATTATCGGAAACATTACACATCCGTGTCTCACACCTCTTTTAATAGGCTGATATTGACCTACATCGTTCTCAATTCTGATGGTAACTTGTTGTTTCCAATATATGTTTTTTACAAGTCTAAAGTCTTTTCCATCAATTTGTAGATCTTCAAGCATCCTTATCATGTCGACATGTCTCACTTTATCGAAAGCCTTTGTGTAGTCAATAAAGCAAAGATATAGATCTTTGTTTACTTCTATAGAACGTTCAATTACTGTTCTCAGTATATACACAGCATTTACTGTACCCTTGCCTTCTACAAACCCACATTGTTCTCCTATTTCGGGTTGTATTTTCTTCCTAACTCTTTGCATGATAATTATCAGCAAAATCTTGGTTATGTGGCTCATTATACTAATTGTTCGATGTTGATCACACTCCAAGGCTCCTGATTTCTTCGGGATTGCAATAAATACAAAATTACATAATTCTGGAGGTATATCTCCAGTATCGTATATTGCATTCAGCAGTCTGGTGACTTGGTCTATTCCATATTCTTCTAAGGCATTGATCATTTCTACTGTGATGTTATCTGTACCCGGGATCTTGCCAGTTTTCATATGGTTATAGGCATTCTGAATTTCCATCTTCAAAATTGATGGTCCTTCATTATTATTCCGAAGATCATGTTGTTCTTCTCTTGTATCATCATAAAGGTCGTTCACATAATCTGACCTCGCATGCAAAATCTGATCTTTTTTCTATTATGATTTTGCAATCTTTGGTTTTTAGTCAACTCGTTGATGTGTGTGTCCTTTTATTAGTGATGTCATTAATTCTTTTGTGCATTAATTTGGTATTCCGGGTGTTGTGTTGGTTTTTAATTTACTTGCAATTTTCCTCAAGCCATGTTTCTTTTGCCTCTTTGCATAGCTTTCTAATTTTCCCGTGAATCTCTCCATATTTGTCCTTGTCTTTTTATTCCTTCTTATTTCCGTGAGTTTTAAGATGTCTTCCGTTATCCATTTCTTGCGTCCTATTATCTTTATTTTTGGGATGGTTGTTTCTGCAGCTTGGTTGACTGATTTCTTTAATATTTCAAATTGTTCACTGACGTATTGAAATAATATTTCCATATCGGACAATGCATCGAATCTGTTCTTTGCCTCTACGTTGAATTGATCCTTTATCTCCTCACTCTTCAGTGCCTGTAGATCAAATTTTGTGCTTCTTGGTAAATATTTGACTTTCTTTAATTTTATATGTAAATTGCTTAAGATTAATCTTCGGTCGCTGTAGCAGTCTGCGCTTGGTATAGTTTTTGTGACTTTTAAGACATTTCTAAATCTTCTGTTGATGAGAATATAATCAATCTGATTTCTGATCTTATGATCAGGACTTCTCCATGTCCATAATCTCATTGGGTGCTGTTCATACCAGGTGTTTCCAATAATCAAATTCTGCTCTTTTGCCCACTGTACAAGTCTGAATCCTCTTTCATTCTGTTCCCCTAGTCCATACTTGCCTACTCTGCCTTCGTCCTGTTGATTTCCATCTTTGGCATTCAAGTCACCCATTATGATATTTACTTCAGAATTCTTGCATTTCTTGTCGGCTTTCTCTAAATTATTATAAAATTCATCAATTCTGTCATCACTATTGTCTGCTGTTGGTGCATAAACCTGTATGACGTTGACATCAAAAGTTCTTCCATTCAGCTTCACCAGTAACACTCTATCTGATACAGTCCAATATCCTTTGATCGATTTTGATCTCTCTTAATCCATCATAATTGTTACTCCTCGCTGTTGTTTCTCCCCACTAGAATAGACTATTCTATATTCCTCAGATATTATAATGCCCATTCCTGTCTATCTGGTCTCACATATACCTATCAGGTTGATATTTAATCTTCTAATTTCATTCTTAATGTTATCAAATTTTCCATCCCCAATCATAGTTCTTACATTCCAAGTTCCTACTTTCAATGTTGACACTATTTTACACTCAGTCGCCTGCTGACGGTCTGGAGTCTCCTGGTGCACATGACTAACTCTACCGGGTGAAGCTGCTCCTATGGAGCACCCATTTACGCCGTTTCTCTGATTATCGATATGACTGCAGTACATGATATTCTTGGCATTTGTAAAGAAGGTAGTTTGACATTGCTTTCCCTCCTAGCAGTGACCATACTGGTCGATGACCGTGGCCATTGTCTCCCCCCCAAAAAAAAAAGAGATCCTCTGCCTACCGTCGTGAAGCTGGAGACCATAACCAACAACTATCCGTTGGCTGCTCCTCAACTTCATCCACCACCTGCACCCATGACTTCACGTAACCCTGATTAGGGGAAGGGGGAGGGGCTAAACGGGTACTCCATCTTGCCCAAGGGTGTCCCGTAGGCTAGCGGAGGGAAGGAGACACCTAACCTCTTATATGATAGGGAATACCCCTACCCCGCCACACCCCTTCTCATAACATGCCCAAAATATTTTGACTGTCTACGTCTAATGACTCTAATCAGTTAAGGATCTTCATTTGTTTCTTGAAGGACTTGTTTATTCATTCCACTTCCGTAGCCAATTAATATGCTTAATAGTGTGATATGTAGTGATATGTAGTGTGTTATGTAGTGATCTTTAGTGTGGTATAGAGAGAACTATTTATCTACGACTCCAATCACAAAGAAACTCACACTTAATTCAAGTGTACGATAATAAAATGAATCTCGATGTTCGTATTGTGTTTTCAGTTTTTTTTAAAATAGATACTAAATGCCTGGCCCCATTTGCCGCATGAGACCTATGGAAATCTTGAAGCATAGTCCATGAATATGCAGATTAAGATTTATGACAGCTGGAAACATGGACAGTGAAGGCGAGAGACAGACAGTGTTGGAGATCCATAGATGCCAACCTTCATTGTGGACGGCACCTGACTGACTGATTGATTCAGAAACTAGTGCTTCTTGCAGTATGTTGTACGTTCAGTTGTCACAGTTTCTGCAGTGCTTCTGGCAATGACGTAAGGTACCTTGTTAATGTTTGAGTGGTATTCTGCGATAGTACACTAATTTTTAGAGCTAAAGACATGTCCCGAGCTTGATTCGCATGACATGCGCGGGGCTTGCCTGGCATGCTTTCGATTTATCGTCACAGTTTTGTAGTGTGTCTGGTAATGACCTAAAGTACCTTGCTAATGTCTGAGTGGTATTCTGTTATAGTAAGCTAATTTTTAGAGCTAAAGACATGTCCGGAGCTTGCCTCGCATGACATGCCAGGGGCTTGCATCGCTGGTGCAGTTTTTACCTCTTTTGTGAGATTACTGCAAATTAAAAGCATATTTGTCACCATCCACTCATACCGACATATTTTGTATTCGAGACGTACAGTTTTGACATAAATTGTAGTTTTGTGTTAACATTTACGCAGCTGTTTCATATGATTACTTCATTGGCACCCAAGCAAAGTGCCTTAGATTATTTGTTTATACATTTTGTTATGTGCTCAAGCGATTCAGTGCCATTTAAAAACGCTATATTCAAACGTTCACTATCGTGCGTTACTTGGTTACTGCGATATTACAATAAGCGCAGATGACACCCCTCATGTTTGCCGGTATCAAGGGGAGATAACTATTTCCAAAATACGGAATGGGAAATACTGGCGTTATTTTAAGAAATTAATATTTTAATGATTAATTTGCAAAATTCACTGATTATGTTAAGTTAATTGAATGTATACTATCGATACTGGTCTCACGTGTTATTTTGTCTAGAATTAATAAGTGTATATATGTTATTACGTGTTTATTAATTGTTGCAATATACCCATATATAGAATTATTAGCCGTAATCTGGATTCAGTCTTTTTTCCTAAAGCTGAATATGCCCAAGCGATCTTCTGGCTAGATCAGGCTAGGACCTTGTGGCTCACCACTCTCCATTTCCACTAAGTAGGCATGGGTTGGTGGCCCCTTTTGTGAGGCAAAGGCTAATATCTTGGGTAGGGGCCCATTCCCTCGCGCCCACACACCGGCCTACCTCCCCCCCCCATACACACACACTCCCATAGACTGGGACTAGAACCCAGGTCCCGGTCTCCTATTTTGTCTACTTATCTATATAAGTATACACATGCCCGGGGCTTGCCTCGCTGACTATGAATGGTCTCGGGGGCGATCAAGGAAGTGGAGGCGGCCGGCATGGGCATCTGGGGGTACCAAGTACGGGTACCCACGGACCGGAAGTCAACCGGAAGTAGTCAACAGGAAGTGACAACCACACATAACCCAAGAAAAGATCCGCCAAAAATTCAAAAATGAGGCCCGCTTTTGTGACGTTTTCAATGCGGTGGTAGACTCTTCATATAGTAAAATACTACGTCACTACAAAGATGCTGCACCTGAAATGTAAATCAAATACCACATGGGAATAACCGGCGTTATTTTAAGAAATTATTATTTTAATGATTAATTTTCAAAGTTCACTGATTATGTTAAGTTAATTGAATGCATACTATTGAGACTGGTCTCAAGTGTTATTTTGTCTAGAATTAATCAGTGTCTATATGTTATTACGTGTTTATTAATTGTGGCAATAAACCCATATATTAAATTATTAGCCGTAATCTGGATTCATTCTTTTTTCCTAAGCTGAATATGCCCAAGCGATCTTCTGGCTAAATCAACGTTTATTTTATACTACATTTGATCAGGCTTGTAGCTCACCACTCTCCATTTCCTCTAAGTAGACATGGGTTGGTGGCCCCTTGTGTAGGGGCCCATTCCCTCGCGACCTCCCGTCGGCCTACCCCGAACACACACACACACACACACATACACACACACGCACACACACACACACACACTCACACACACACTTACCCCATAGACTGAGACTCGAACCCAGGTCCCCGAACCCTATTTGGTCTACTTATCTATATAAGTATACCACATGCCCTGGGCTTGCCTCGCTGACTATGAATAGTCTCGGGCGCGATCTGGAAAGTGGAGGCGGCCGGCAAGGGCATCTGGGGGTACTGAGGGCGGGTACCTACGGACCGGAAGTCACCCGCAAGTAGTCAACAGGAAGTGACAACCAGACATAACCCAAGAAAAGACCCTCAAAAAATTCAAAAAAGAGGTCCGCTTTTGTGACGTTTTCAAAGCGGGGTAGACTCTTCATATAGTAAAATACTACGTCACTACGAAGGTGCTGCACCTGAAATGCTAATCAAATACAACATGACATACTACTCACGTCAACGTAGAGGAAGCACCCCAGGATGATTATGATCATCAAAAGTGCCCCTTCTCCTCCTCCCCTTAAAGGTTTTGGCTTCTTTATCTTCCTTACCCTCTTGGGTAGGACCCTCGTGGTTTCTGGTCTTATTTGGATATCCTGGACTTTGATAACAGTAGCCAAAGATTTAATTCCGACCAAGACTAAGCAAAATAAGCCATGGATTACATCAGACACGTTAGAATTAATAAAATAGCGAAGGGAACCGAAACAGAAAGGAGGAGAAATCGATAGCAGTTGGGTGAAGTATAAATCGTTAACACGAGAAATAAAAAGGAACACAAAAAAGGACAAAAATCAATATATACAAGATTGTTGTATTAAAACAGAGCAATATCATAAGAATGGAAGAGGTTACGAAATGCTCAAACAAATGAAGTTATTGACAAGAAACGTTCAACCGCAATTAAATGTTATCTGTGACAAGTTGGGAAATACATTAACAGAATCTACACAAATTCTACAAAGATGGCAGGAATACTGCAGTGGAATGTATGAAATGAATGATTGTGAGGATATGAATGAGATATATGAACCAATGACAGCAGAGACAGAACATGAACCCTCATTAGATGAAATTGCTTGGGCAATAAAGAATCCGAAGAATAGTAAATCACCAGGATGTGATGAGATGACATCTGAACTAATTAAAGCGGGAGGAGGAGAAAGCATACAAATCTATCACGCAATATGTACAAATATATGGAAATATAGTATATGGTCAAAAGATTAGAAGAGAGCTATCTTAATTTCAATACCAAAAAGGGCAACCTGAAAATACGCACCAACTATAGAACTGTTGCCCTGGTCAGTCAAGCAAGTTAAATTCTACTAAACATCATAATGGGAAGACTTCGTAAGAAAATGGAAGAAGAGATTAACATGGTTCAAGCTGGATTTAGACAAGGAAGAGGAACAAGAGATCACATTCTCAACATGCGTTTAATAATAGACAAATGCAGAGAATTTAACGTAAACCCACTCTCATGGTTTGTGGATTATTCAAAGGCATTTGACTGTGTACAACATTGTGACATATTCACCTATCCATCATTTTCAGCGCGTCAACGTTACACAGCAACCCAGAGATTATCAAAACAATTACAGCACCGTAGAACATCGAACGCACTAAGCGATACTAATGACAGACAGATGCCAGGATAAGAATAGAAAAGGTAGCGTCAACAGAATAGAATGTGACTGGTAGAGACACATCACGTGGATATAGCGTCCCCCAGCTTGGGCGCCGCTTTAATAAAACCGCGCACTTCTATGACTTCAGAGCGAGCGAGCAGTCGCCAAAGCTATGTGTTGTCCAACTTTCAAACTTTTACAACGGGCAGTTTGATCTAGTCTGAGGTAAGCGTGTGATTCTCAGATCTAAGTGGTACCAAGATGTATAACGTAAAGGTATCCAGTGTTGTGCGTCCAATGAATTGTATTTTTGATAAAATAAATCTCTGAAAATGTGAAAAACTGCCGATCGCAACTTCAATACTGGTGCCACTTCCCCGGCGAAACCGACATCTTATAATTTCTCAAAACTGCAAAACTCTGACTTTCTACACTACATCTAACAACTTCACTATGTGCATATGACTATAATCTATCACAGAATAATGTACGAGATGAAATTTCCAATGCACTCAAATGCTTTTCATCAAAAACTTCTAGGAAAACGTTTCTGCAGAGATAGTCAGCTGGTGCAAACGAAACACTACCTTGCTTAAAAATGTACTTAATTCTGTCTATTTTGCAATCTAAAGAACTGAAACAGGAATTATACTCTTCCTTTTCTCTTTACGAATTGAAAACAAATAGTATTTGATAGAAATTAGTTTATTCATGTGTCAGATTTTATTTAGACAACGCACTACATCAACTGCATTGCTTAAAATAGGTTTATGTTCACAAACGCCATTTGTGATAGCCGACCTACTTAATCTGCTCAGACTAACGGGTGAAAATTACCTTGGTCTATAGCCAACTGTGTCGCCAACAGAATGGACATGATATGCACTGGTAAAAGATGTAGGAGAAGTATAAGTAGACAGAGAGGAGGAGAGTATTAGGGAAAAATACTTTAAGTAATAATTTTTTTTCTAATATATTGTGTCATGACCTTGTATAGATTACATTTTGTAACAAATACACATCAGAAATTCTGTATGTTGGACATGAACCACAATAAAAGCACACTAGATGAGTTAAACTCATATTAACTGATGTAGATGTGAGGACAATTAGTACAAGCTATGGAACCCCACACAACAGAAGTTAACTCAACACAATACACTTCACACCACACAACTCCACACCACAACAGCAGGAACAAGGAAATGATTTAGAATAGGAAGTAGTTGCCTTGGAAAGTACAGATAAACAATTATATACACAATGTAGAACAAATAGAGTAATGTGGATGTTTAAATGTATGCCATTTATACAAATGCATCTCATACTTGTGTTGATCTTGCCTGTCAGCTTGATTACCATGATTCAGGGAACATCGCATTATCACTCTTATCTGTGTCTGACTGTACACTACTCACTGAACTACAGGTCCACTGAGGAAATGCATACAGCAGGTACCAGACAACAGAAGCTGCATCCAGTGTAATAATCTCTGACCCACCCCAAAGTAACACAACAATACTTCTTCTGATCTTATCATTTTTGTTTTGTTATGTTGTGTTCACACTATGAACATGCTGTAAAGGATTATACATACCTGTATGAATTTTAAACAGTGATGTCTTGGTGCCACACCTAACCAACAAGGAGGGAAGAGGAGTGAATGAGATGATCAACACCTGTGATGGCAGATGACTCCAGCCTTAAGCAGAGAATGAGAAGTCTTCAGTGAAGCTAAACTGGCCCAACCTGAAGTGGATCCATCAGACCATGGACCCAGGCTTATCCACAAGTCATCACACCAGGTTTTCTTATCACTCCCACAAACTTCACCCTCTCAGAAAATGATTTTCTTGAATTATTGTTGGATGTAGAAATTGTTAACTATAACACATTTTGGTAGTTAAAATATCTCACTATACAATGAATGTTATTATTTATTGACTGACTATACTTGGTCCTATGAAAGTTTTTTTCTATTTCATTCTGTAAATGTCAACAGCTGATGAAAAAACGAAGAAAATGTCAAATAGGCCAAAGGAAACTGGCACAGTCAATAAATTTGTTTAAATGTGAAGATCTCTTCCACTTAATTTGTCAGTCCAAACTATCTGTGGGAAAATCTCTATCTTGTGTGTAGAACATGTCTCAATGCTCCCTTGTGTTTGTTGAATGTTTAATTAACAGATACACATTCACATAAGATAAATTCTTAGTTGGAGAGAGAGAACAGGAGACTCTTCATCTTTAACTGTTCCAAATCCATGTTATATTGCACCTGATTCTTATTGAGAAAGTCTTTTCAGACAATTTCTTAAGATGGAAGAAGGGGGTTCGTGAGCTATACCATTAAATACCAGGTGGAAAGACAGGGGACAAACCTAGTGATGACTTTTCTATTAAAAGAGGACCACACACCCTTAGACGAATAACCAAATCCGAGTCTGTAAATCTTTCAAGGGTCGTATTCTTGATCTATTTACATATAAGAAGAGGATGGGGCCCAGCTACCTTTAACAGAGATGGGTCATGCACTTTAGTGATTGCCAGTCCCTTCAAAATATACGACATATATCAGAAACTTTGGGAAATCATGAGGAATATGGGCTTTCCATCACATGTAATTTAAAAAAAAAATTAAGTTGCATGTCCTTCACAGGACGTAGCAGTCAACCCCAGCATTTTCGCTGTTCTGATTCCTGGGCAAATTTTACGTTCAGTAGTTTGCCATTCCTTTCTGAACGACCGACTCCTATACCTTTTTCGAAAAAGCCAGCACCGACGTGTTTCGAACCCGGGCATACGGGCTCACAAACCGCGTTCGCAAGCCCTTAGCCACAGAGACCGGTTCACATGTAATACAACTCATAAAAATGCTCTATCTAGACCAACAAGCAGCGGTTAGAATAGATGGCACCAAGCATCTGACATCAAGCAAGGAGTCCGTCAGGGCTGTGTTCTGTACCCCTATTTGTTTAATCTTATGCCAAAAATATAATGAGAAATATCAGAGATGATATAACCAGGGAGCAATATGATGCTCTAAATATCGGTGGTCATGAAATCCAGAGATGCGATATGCTGACGATACAGTATTATTATCCACATCACAGAATGGTATAGAAACTCTAATAACCTCAACCTGAAGGAATAGTGAAAGTCACAACTTATATCTCTACATAGCAAAAACAAAAATCAATCAATCAATCAATCAATCAATCAGGTGCCGTCTCCACAATGAAGGTTGGCTGCAATGGATCTCCAACACTGTCTGTCTCTCGCCCTGACTGCACATTCTGTCAGGCTGATGTTCGTCCATTGTTATTTATTATAATTTCTCCATTTTGTCCTCTGATACAACCGTTTCCTGTTATATTATTTTTCGTCTTTGTAAGTTCTTTTTATATGTTTATGTAATTCTTTCGAGTTTTTCCTTGCATTGTTTCTGGAACCAGTCTTCTTTGGCAACTCTGGAGATAAGATAACACATTCATTAACTCGGGAGGAGATCATCACGAGAGAGGAGTAGAAATTTTAGTAAAATGAAATTTAGAGAAAAATATTATTGGATTCTGGGCTCATAAAGATAGGATGATACTTCCCAAAATTAAGGTAAGACCGTTCAACATAGTAATTCTACAGACATATGCTCCAACAACTGATTATAGTGATGAACAGCTAGAAGAATATTATGAAGACCTACAACAAACACTGAAAGTTGTAAAATCATCAGAGATCCTAATTGTCATGGGTGACATGAATGCAAAAGTTGGAAAAAATAAATATAAGCAATTAGTAGGGCAATATGGTATGGGAAATAGAAACGACAGAGGAGACCGGCTGGTACAGTTCTGTGAAGAAAACAATCTTATTGTCTGTAACACAGTTTTCCAGCATGACCCTAGGAAACTGTGTACGTGGAAAAGCCCTGGAGATAGAACAAGAAACCAAATTGACTACATTATGATCAGAAATAGATTTACAAACAATGTTAAAAATGCTAAAACATACCATGGTGCTAATATCAACTCTGACCACAATCCTATAGTCTTAATATTATGAATAAAGCTTAAAAATCCAGGAATAAGGACGACTAAGACACTTCAAGTAGCTATATCGGCATTAAAACAAACAGAAACAAGTCAGCTATACCTAGTTCAAGTAAAAAATAGATATGGTGGGCTAATCGTCAAAAGCATGGAACAATATAGCAGAGAAAATCCTGAGGATAAAATTAATACAAATTGGGAATGAATAAAAACCAGTATACAGATTGCAAATACCACTTTGTCAGTAAAGATAATTAAGAAAAAACAATTATGGATAACCAATGAAATCTTGAGTAAACTGACTCAAAGAAAGAAAGCAAAGAACACCCCAGAGTATATATTAATAGATAGAGAAATACGTCACATATGCAGAGTGTCCAAAGAAGAGTGGTTGCAGAAACAATACAAGTAAAAACTCGAAAGAATTACATGAAGGATTTACAAAGACGAAAAATAATATAACAGGAAACGGTTGTATCAGAGGACACAACGGAGAAATTATAATAAATAACAATGGACGAACATCAGCCTGACAGAATGTGCAGTCAGGGCGAGAGACAGACAGTGTTGGAGATCCATTGCAGCCAACCTTCATTGTGGAGACGGTACCTGATTGATTGATTGATTGATTGATTGATTTTTGTTTTTGCTATGTTGAGATATAAGTTGTGACTTTCACTATTCCTTCAGGTTGAGGTTATTAGAGTTTCCATACCATTCTGTGATGTGGATAGTAATACTGTATCGTCCTGTTTCAGATACGCCTAAAATATCTAAATTCATGTTTGTTGGTTCGCCAATAAGGTTATAAAATTTCATTGCTTGATATAGGGTGCGTACGTTCCACGTACCAATTCGTAGACTTCTCCTTCTACTTGTCAGTTAAGTATTGTCAGAATGTACCCTTTCAAAAGAATTTGGGATGCATTGGTCATTATGCACTTCCTTATTCACTATAGGAGGTGTCTCTTCCCTGAGAATATTTACAACAGGCTCATCTGTAGGAGGCCAAGAATTACCCGTATCGCTGTTTTCTTGTTGTTGAATTACCATTGCTGTCTTTGGAATATTACGTTGTGAGGTCTCAATCTCTTCCACGATGGCCAGCCATGTTCTCTATTGTGTCCTGAACACGCCTCATGTGTGCCACACACTCTGCTGTTTCGCTTTCGAAGCTGTTGATCTATTTAGATTCATCCACTTTCTTCACAGTCCCAGTCTTTGTGTACTAGGGATGGACATTCCCTTAGTAGGATATTACCCCTACTTCACTCATGTAGTTTAGCCAGTCAGCCAAGACTGTTGCCCGTGGTGTGGCCACAGCCGTGCACAAGCGGGATTCGTGGTGCCATACATGAGCTAGGTAAAGAGATGGTGTCAGAATCTTGCATTCAGCAATAACACAGGCTCGTAACAACTAACAGATGTGATACAAACACTGTCACAGAATGACTTTACGTGATACACTTCGAATACAATTCAAACACTTTATTCGCACTTCTCATTCGCCACAAACATTACACGCATCGCGCAATCACAAAAGCGATGCCATAATACAATCAATAGATATATAGATGAAATGTATACAACTCACAATCCTACATACCAGGCGCACAGTCTCCTATACTCACACAGGCGTTCTCTCTATTAGCGTTCATACACACAAGTCATACGAGCACCATTCAATCCGTCTGTCCTGTACAACCGTCCGGAGCCGTCTGCCCGCTAACCGCTGTGAGTCCTCGCTAGTCGGGGTTGTGTCCCTGCGTGGACTTCATGTCCCACGCATGCACCGACTGATCATTCCTGTCACAGCGTGGTTAGTGTCGCTCACAGGCGGACCTGGCAGTAATTGCAAGGCGTCGTTGGTGACGACGCGGTAGAACTGGTGGGGAGATTATGACATTCTCCCGCCCTCCTTTTCATGAAAGGACTTTCCTTTCATGTTGGCTATATACATTTGGTGTTATTTATTAAACCTGTCAGAATCGACCCATTGTTTGTCATCTGACGTGACACTTTGGTTTATATTGAAATATGTAGATAATTGTAAGATATATACACACACTCTTCAATGATGCTATCAAGCCACACTACTCAAGTACAATCCACTCGATGGATTCTTACGTTAGTTGTAATTTGACACAGCCAGTCCGGTAGCTATCAGCGATTTATGCTATCTCTCAAGCAACGCAACCACCTCTCGACAAATAAAGAAAAATTAGAAACACGACATGTCAGGCCGCAAGTCCTCTCCCTATAAGATGACTCCAACATTTGACCCCAACCTCATATGGTCAGAAAGTCTCATGAACGTCTACAACTTTTGTAATTACTTCCATGCATAGTTTATGTCATCTTGATGTGTCGCCAATCTGGCAACATGAGGATGGTTTCTATACCTGTAACACATTACCACTAATTTCAATTTTTTCCCTTGGTTGTAATCAGTGAAACAATACAAAATTTATGGGCGATAATTTCCACATGCTTTCAAAGAAGAAAAAATTGCATTGGTAAATCAATTTCTAAGCGTCATAGTTTGATGCTTATTGTCAATAGTGAACCAAATGTTACTATTGAGAACAAGTTAATCAACTTATGATTCTCAGATTACATCTATCAAAATCCTTACATACAATTTGTATATGCAAAATTTCAGCTCACAAAGTTTATATAAAACGTCACTTCTTTGTGAGAATTACAATATAGTCTGCTAGTTTGTTAATTAATTTCCAAAATACCGGAAGTACACAGCTGGTGTGTTAAGATGTAGCTAACACAGTGTTCTTCCGTCTGGATATTGTATAAACGAACGGATTATACAGTTCATAAGAACAGCTGCTGTATTAAATCTTTCTTTCGAAGTATGGATTAAAGTGTTCTGTAGAATTCAGATGTCACAGTCCCTCTCGCACAGAATAAAACAAGTTGGAACACTCTGCTTAGCAGGTACTACGGATACTCGAGCAGTTCAAGTAAAGTAAGTCTTGAATTCACGTAGCACTGTTCGTTACAATGTTCATACATATTTAAAATAATATTACCTTTCGCTCACATACCACACAAGTATTCATCACATTTGTTACAATAATTATACGATATATATATACTATATTTACACTGGGACATTGTCCCTATCACAATTACTACACAGCGTTTCTGAAATACTTTCACTATTCGCCGTGATGCTGAGCGCTATAATAATCTGCAGGTTACTTATTGGTCTGCTGTGTGCGCTCAGGCACAATTAGGCTATCGGATGTGTCGTACGGACATCTGGAAAGAAGGTCGGCAATCGTATTTTGTGTGCCGCTTATATGCCTGACTTCAAAATTGAAATCTTGCAGTAATAATGACCATCTTGCTACCCTGTGGTTATTAGGCGTTCCAGTAGTGATGATTGTCAACGGACTGTTGTCTGTCTCGACTATGAAATGTTTCCCAAGAAGAAACCTGGATAATTTTCTAACAGAGTACACAAGAGCAAGGGCCTCAATTTCAGGCGTTGACCAATTTTTTTCTCTTGGTTTTAATTTCCCACTTACGTAGTACACTGGGTGAAGAATTTGGTCGTTCTCTTGCAATAATAGTGCCCCAATCGCTATGGAGCTCGCGTCAGTTCTTAATCTGAAAATAGTGTTCAAATTTGGTAATGTAAGAATCGGGTTACTAGAAAAGTAGGATAACACTTTTGTAAATGCAGGTCTCAGGCATTCGCTGTTTACAATTTTGTTAGGTTTGTCTTTCGTTAGTAGGGTAGTGAAACACTCAGTCAACGTGGCAAAATTTGGTATAAACTGTCTGTAATAATTTAACAGACCTAGGACACTTCTCAATTCTTTCTTTGTTGTCGGAAGCGCCAATTTAAGAATTCTTGACACGATGTTGTCGTCAGTAGTGACAAAGCCGTTACAGATTTTATAACCCAAAAAAGAAATTTCTTGGAAGGCTATGTCAACTTTCGATGGTTTGACTGTCAGTCCGTGGTGTCTGATGCGGTCAAATGTCTGCTGTAATGTTGTTACATGGTCTGTCATAGTCTTCGTATGTACACAGATGTCGTCCATGTAGGAAATTATATTAGGTATGTCTGTCAGTAGAAGTCTTGTCATCCGTACAAATGTCGCAGGGGCATTGACTCGCCCGAATGGAAGCTTGCACCATTCGTATAGACCCCAGGGTGTGGCAAATGCTGTCAGATGTATGCTGTCATGATGTACCGGTATTTGCCAATACCCTTTCGTCATGTCCAGTTTTGTAAAGTATTTTGCATCTGTCAGTTCAGTCAATATGTCTTCACTGTTGCTCATTGGTTCTAAATCCAACTGTGTGATATTGTTAAGTTTCCGATAGTCAACACAGAGTCGTATAGTGTTGTCCTTTTTCACAATCACTATCGGTGAACAAAAATGTGATTGTGACCGTCTGATGATGTGATTCTTTTCTAGGTCTAGAATTTCCTGATGTAATTTCTCTTTGTAGTGTATGGGAATGGAGTATGGTCTGCACTTTATTGGTGTGTTGGATGTCAGAATAATGTGATGATGCACTAAGTCTGTCTGACCTGGATGGTTGGAAAAAATACTACTGTTGTCTTGTAACAGTTGTCTGCAATTGTCGGTCTCTGTCTGAGTAAGATTAGGATTTATTTTAATGTCATGCAGAGTGTCTGTCATGTCAAGTGATGGGGTCGGTATTTCGTCGATCTCGTCATCGTCTGTGTGGTCCACTATCGTTGTGCTTGCTGCTGTCTCGTCTTGGTCTTCGTCTCTGTTGTAGTACGGTTTTAACATGTTGATGTGAAATATTTTGTGTTTGTCTTTTACTGCGATCTCATAGTCCACTGTCGAGATTTGTCTCAGTACATTAAACGGTCCTTGCCATGAGTCTGTCAGTAAATGTCTGTCGCTTGGCAAAAGTAGTAGTACGTCTTGTCCAGGTGTCAGTGTTATTGTCCTACTTCCTCTGTTTGCATACTGTCTGTAAATAGCACCAGATTGTTTCAGTGCTTCTTTAGCTAATACACAAGATTTCATAATCCTATCTCTCAATGATGTTACATGTTCATATGATGATACTGGTTTCTGTACAGTTACACTTTCAGTTAACATAGAATGGTACATAGATAATGGGCCGCGTGGTTTGGCTCCATATACAAGTTCAAATGGTGAGAAACCTGTACTGGAATGAGGTACTTCGCGATATGCAAATAGTATGGCAGGAAAATAAGTATCCCAGTCTTCAGGGTGTTCCTGGGTAACTTTAGATAGCATATGCTTGAGATCACCGTTCATCTTTTCTACAATCCCCGTAGAATGAGGGTGGTATGGGCTATTAAAGCACTGCTTTACCCCTAACATTCTAGTAAAGGCTTGAGTGGCTGCAACTATGAACTGACTTCCACGATCTGAGAGAATGGTATCAGGAAACCCTACTCTTGAAAAAATATGGAAGAAAACTTTCATTACATCCTTGGCAGTTATGTTTTTAAGTGGAATCGCCTCAGGCCATCTGCTACAGAGGTCAATTATCGTTAGAATGAACTTATTTCCTCTTGATGTAACATGGTTTAGAGGACCTACAATATCAACAGAGATCTTTTCGAAAGGTCTACTTGCTTGATCTGTTATTTGTAGTTTAGCTTGCGGGTGTTTACTCTTTTTAACAAGCTTCTGGCAGATGTCACAAGTTCTGCAATTTTGTTTGGTGTCACTGCAGAATTTAGGCCAGTAGAACTGGGTTAGTAATCTAGATCTAGTTTTCGAATAAGCCATATGCCCTGCAAAGGGTATGTCATGTGCTAGATGTAATGCTTGTTTGTGGTATTCGGTTGGTAGCACCGTTTGCTCAGTGGTGTTGGTACCTTTGGTGTAGTACCGTGTAAGGATACCAACTTTGAGGGCAAAGTGCCATCTAGCATTCCTTGGTATTCTTGGCTTTTGGCCTATCAAATTAAAATATTTGTGCAAAGATACATCGGCCTTTTGGGCTGTTATGAACTTTTCCCTCATGGTATTGGGAGGTAGTATAACTGGGCTTAACATTTCCAAAGCCTCAGTCTGGTTAATTTTATCTTGCACCTTTGCAGCAGATCTAGTTACTGCATTTGAAATATCAATAACATGACAAGGTGATGTTACATTTAGACTAATACAATCATGGGATGATGTTAATGAATTTGCAAACATACATTCATTTGAAGGTGATAATACATTGCCAACAATATACTCAGTTGAAGATGATATTGCATTATCAACAATACATTCGGCAGAAGATGTTATACTGTCATGTGGCATATCATTTACTTCCGGAAGGTTACCCACGATTATGTCACAACATGGGTTTGATAATGCTGCGCATTTAACCTTTCCTGTGAGAAATGGGTTGTCAATATATGCCCATGCAAGTAGGTATTTCTCGATGTTACCTAAGAAAGTTCTGCATGTAACATGTTTGCCTATATAATCTGAAGGTAAAATAAAGTCTCTCTTCAAACCAATAAGAGTACATCCACTGTCTCGTACAACTGTGGCAGATTTGCCATTTTCAAACCCTTGGTGGATGTTCAGTCTACATTTGGAGTTTATTACCAAATTAGCTTCTTCATTGGCAATAGGTATTGAGTGGCCGCATGTTAATAAGCCATCTTCATGAAAACGATCATAGATGGTACATTTTTCAAGATGAAATACATCAATGGCCTGTTCTGCATTAACAGGATGATTTTCGACTTGTTTCTCATCTGAGGAAGAGCTATCAAACATGGCTGCATTAGCCTTTCTGGTCATTTGTTTACCTTTACAAGCATGACGCCAGTGGCCATATGCCTTGCAAGGAAGCATTTGGTTAGTCGTTTATAGCTCTTTCTCTCCTTATCTTGCTTATCTATATAGTTTTGCAAGTATGTGAGGTACCCTGGGTGTTTGTCGCACATATCACTTTCATTATGTGGAAGATTGCAATATCTGCATGGTTAGTACTTATTAGCAGATTGCTTAAAGGGTTTCTGTTTACTGTAGGGACCTGACTTCGTTCTGTCATAGGTAGCGGCTGCTACAAAGTCGGTGTCAGTAAATCCACTAGTAAAACACTGTTTGTTGGCTGTGAAATAAGCCGAACCTCGTTTCTCTATATGTTGCACACTCTGGCACTCACATTCATGCAGAAATTTAGAAAATGGTGGTGGTAGAGATGAAATAATTGTATCTCTAAGGATTAGATCTTTCAACTTGTCAAAGCTGTTATTTACTTTGGCTGATGACAGCCATTTACTAAATACATCATGTACTACTGAGATGTAGTCAGAGAAAGTTTGTGTAGGTTTTGGAGCTAATTTACTAAACTGTTCTCTGTAGCCTGCTTCATCTAACAGGAAGTGTGACATAATTTTGGACTTAATATATTGATAGTCTTTCCTGAGATCTTTGGGAATGGTCTCTATCACTTTGAGAGGTTCCCCTGAAAGACTTCTCATATAAATAATGTTCCATTCAGTCTCTGGGATCTGATAATGCTCCATTATCGTTTCAAAATTCTGGGTGAAGGCTGCAATGCAGTCGCCCGTGGTGAAATTTTTGACGATCCCTTGGTACTTTTTGTACTGATTCTCTTTTTCTTGTCTTTCTGACTTTCTAGAATCTTTATCCGCTGATGTTTAAGCTTCCAGCTGTTTAATTTTCAGCTGCATTTCAAGTTTTTCCCTCTTACTTTCGGCTAAGATCTCAGCTTTTTCTTATCTCAGCATCTGTTTCTGCCTTTCTAGCCTCTAATTCTGACTGTTTAATAGCAGTGTCTAATTTCTTAGCCTCAGCTTCTAATTCTGCTTTTTTCAGCTCCCTTTCGGCAGCTCTGTCTTCACGTTTTCTGGCTTTCTCCTGTAATACGACATACTCTGAATACTTTGCCTCACTCCACTTGGTCAATTCATCACCAGTTAACTTCAATTTCAAACCAGACTCAATGAAATCATTCAATGTAGACATGATGAACTATTTCAGATACAATGAATGTACAAAAAAGTTAATTATAAGGTGTTAGTAAATACAATAACCTGTACAATCTTTATCAAATACAGATTATGCCTAAACTTACACACAAAAGTACATATGAAAAAAATAATACTTAAGTGACTTTGGAGCTCTGGAGTATGTTAGAACACTGTACCAAAGAATGGCTGCTTGATTGTTACTGCCCGGAAAAAATTATCTTTACTTGCTAACGGTTTCGGATGATATAAAAACCTGTTGCTTTTTGGAAGATGAAAATATTAGGACATGTATGTTTATGTGGTGTATGCGTTGTCAACTAAGTTTTGTAGGTTTGTGTGCTGTCGAGTATGTTTGTTAGTCGTACTGCCGTCCGTTCAACACGTTCAACAACTTACTTTCCATGTTGCTTTCTTTCCAAAACTTTCCGCTTACACACACGTTCAATCCTATTTTACAACTAGTTCAAAGATGGACGATGAACTTACATTCGCATCTATTTTATAACTGGTTCAAGCTGGACAATGCACCCACGTTCACACCTGTCAGAATCTTGCATCAGCAATAACACAGGCTCGTAACAACTAACAGATGTGATACAAACACTGTCACAGAATGACTTTACGTGACACACTTCGAATACAATTCAAACACTTTATTCGCACTTCTCATTCGCCACAAACATTACACGCATCGCGCAATCACAAAAGCGATGCCATAATACAATCAATAGATATATAGATGCAATGTATACAACTCACAATCCTACATACCAGGCGCAAGTCTCCTATACTCACACAGGCGTTCTCTCTATTAGCGTTCATGCACACAAGTCATACGAGCACCATTCAATCCGTCTGTCCTGTACAACCGTCCGGAGCCGTCTGCCCGCTAACCACTGTGAGTCCTTGCTAGTCGGGGTTGTGTCCCTGAGTGGACTTCATGTCCCACGCATGCACCGACTGACCATTCCTGTCACAGCGTGGTTAGTGTCGCTCACAGGCGGACCTGGCCGTAATTGCCAGGCGTCGTTGGTGACGACGCGGTAGAACTGGTGGGGGGATTATGACAGATGGGAACCAAATAGGATCCTGGTCTATCCCTTTGGATATGAAAAACAAAGATAATGCATACATATAAAACTACTATGGAGAAAGAAATATATGTTAACTAGCTGACCCTGCCCGGCTTCGCCCAGTCCCTGGTGGGAAGCATCTCATTTAATTCATATAAGTAGTCATATAAGTTCCCGTTCCCGTTACCGACTATCTGTCTGTCTGTCTGTCTGTCTGTCTGACGCGGCCCGACATCGCCCAGCTCCTGGTGTGAAGCATCTCATTTAATTTATATAAGTAGTCATATAAGTTCCTGTTCCCGACTGTCTATCTGTCTGTCTGTCTGTCTATCTGTCTGCCTGACCCTGTCCGGCTTCATTAAATTCATACCAAAAAAAAAATGTAACTTAAAAGAACGTTCTACCACACACCATCCATTATTTTTAATGAAAACTCTTTCTAATCACCTGCATGACTACAGTAACTTCTTAAGCAAAAAAAGATGAGTTACAATGTTATGCATTGTGCATCATTTTTATGAAAACTTTGAAAATGCCTTACAGATTGTATCATTATTTATTATAACTCATATGCCGGTACATAACTATGGACAAAGAGTTTATAAATCTTTGAAAACGATGCCACAATATGACTATAAGTTATACAGAAAAGTTATGCCCCTTGAAATAACTTTTACAGAGTTAGGTCCCCTGAGATATATGAAATTATGATGAAAAATGAAAAATGAAATAATACTGAGTAAGCAGGCGATTTCACACTAACAAAATATCACAGTTGACAGCTCTGGAATGAAAGGAAGGCGTGTAGAAAATTTCATCTCAATCGGATGGGCCGTTCGCGAACAAATAAAGGACATACATACATACAGAGATACATAAATACGCACATCCTAATTTATATATAAGAAGATAAGGAAAAATTAGAGGTGGTGGAAATTTTTGAATATGTTGGGTCATTGATTACAGAATTAAAGAAATTAAAAGACGAATATATATTGCTCTTCGAATACTAAAACAACTGAATAAATTGTGGAGTGGGACAGATAGAACTACAAAATTTATATTTGTAAGAGGATGCGTCTGTCCCATTGCAACATACGCCTATGATACCTGGACACTTAATAAACAAGCTGAATAGCGCATAAATGCCTTTGAATATAAATGTTATAGACGGGTCCAAGAATATCGTGGATTAAACAAAAGAACAAATGAATCCATACTTAAAGAGTTGAATATTGAAGGCGATAAAGCAAAGACAGGTAAAATATTTTGGTCACTTGAAACGTCATGAAAGTTTGCAGAGAACAATAATCGAGGGGTATATGCATGGGAAGAGAGGAAGAAGAAGGCCAAAGAGAAGATGGGTGCAGGATGTTGCGAATGATCTCCAGATGGGTGTATTGGACGCGGGACTTCTTGTTTATGATCGAGAGGTTCTCCGAGTGGTTGTTATGGGAGTGAGGTTCTGCAAAGGACATGCTACTGAATGAATGAATGACTCTCAGTATGTTGCTTTCGTAAACATTATGCTTTCATTAATATAAGGAGAGGGAATCGACATGTTTGGCAAATAAGCATAATTCGCCTGACACAAGCTAGGTCCACTGGCCGAGTGAGTATAACCTTTTTGGAAACTTCTCTGGAGTAGGGAACACTGAGAGTAATCCGCGACACAGGACATTTTCAGTATTTCTTGGAGCTAACAATCATCATCTAGATACACTTACGTGGTTTTAACAAGATTAATAAGAACGTACTCTATACAGCCATAATAGGAAACCTGTAAAGAAAAAGCAGTGATTGTTATCAAACTATTTTAGTTCACTCTGGGTGGTTCCCCCTCCCCCTTCTTCCCCAGGAAATCTACCCTAAATTATTATGAACTGTTATGGATCACAAGCGATGCATCAAAAATCAAATTTCTACTTCATAAACGGCATACGTAGTATTCCAAATTTCAAACTAGGAAGCTACTGAAAGGCACCGATGAGTAAACACACAGTTCATACTCTCATAAAAGTCGAAGCATCGTATGACACAGTAGACTTGACAAACAAAAAGCTGTAGTCATACATGAATTCGAATCTCCCAACAATAGCATTGTCTCACTTAACAAACGAAGGCACAGCAAGGCTGGATCGACTAGACTCTTGACGGATGACGTTCACATGCTGTATAGTTTGCTGCTGAAGCTGGTTCAACATAACAACTTTGTCAATGTGTTTAATTTTTGTATTGGTCATGTAGCAGTTTCCTGCCGGCTTCCTGGCCTAGAGGTTAGCAACTTTTCTCCGTAATCTCGTATACTCTCGTAAGTAACGTGACGACTGTGAAAATCAGCAGTGGTTCGAATCGCGTCGGTAACTTACGGGGTATGTGAGCCGGCCGCTCAGAAAGCAATGGCAAACTACTGAGCGTAATCTTGCCAAAAATCAACAATCAGCTGAAAGATGCTGATGTTGACAGCGGTGTCCTGTAAAGGATATGCAAACATTTTTTTAGCAGTATTTTGATATACGTCTGTTCATGTGATAGCGACTTCCCATTGTATAAGACTGGAAGTAAATAGGAAAGGAAGCCAATGTTTACCTCACTTTGGCAAGCGACGAGCCCTGGCATCGAACCCTTGTCCTACAGGGCTCTTGATATTATCATATCAGGTCGCTGTCAACTTGGCTAGCACGCCTGTTCCAGGAACATGATGATGACATTCAGCACTCAATTTAACATCAACTTCAGAATGGTGGCTTTGCATTATTTACAGTAGACAAACAGAACATTGGAATGCGGTGTTTGCGGTTTGCGATAATGTTATGAGTAAACACACAATTCTTGCTAACCCTGGTCTCATATTGTTTGCATGGTTTTTGTGTTGCAGGTTACACAGGACACATTCATTAATGAGTTGTTGTTGTTGTTGATTTCGTTGTTGTTCTTGATGTTGGTATAGATCTGACAGTGTGTAGGTTTTCGTCTTTGGGCCCAATGTCGCAGAGATGCTACATTCGTGAACGTTTGACAGATTCACACATACTGATGAATATAGGTAAGTTTATTTCTCATATTTTATGAATGACACACATATAGCTAGGCCCACTTTCAGACAATTGCACACGGCAGGAACTGATACATATACTAGAAAATACACCAAAACCAGCCTGTCGTTTACCGACTTTAAATGTTCATGTTGACTGGAAAAGAAAAAAAAAAACACACACACACACGCCCGCACGCACGCACGCACACACACACACACACACGCGCGCACGCACGCACACACACACACACACCAGGACAAACATTCCTCCAAAATAGAGGTTTCAATGGAAATGCAAAGTCAGCCTTGACATTGATACGAAGGGCTGTCAGGGAAGTCTGGCAGGTGGCGCTGGTGACGCTGGTGGAAGCCTGCGGTGACAGCAACGAGCGTGACCTTATTAGCTAATCGACACAGGCTGTTCCCTGCTGCTCCTGTTGCGAGTCATCGTTATCCCCCGAGTCAGATTGTTGTCTCCTTAAGCTTGTTACTGTAATTGTAGCCCAGTTTATTGTTTTCATGCACATCTCTCACGTGACAGAAACATGTGAAATGAGGTGAACTGCCTGTGGGAGAATTTGGTAAATTCCCATAGGACTTAGTTATGTGTACTTCATATATTGAAATGTATTCACACACGGAGGGAGCAGCGGTAGCGCAGTGGCACAAGTTCCTACTTGTCGATCAGGTGGTCATGTTTTCGAATTCTCTCTCTCTCTCTCTCTCTCTCTCTCTCTCTCTCTCTCTCTCTCTCTCTCTCTCTCTCTCTCTCTCTCTCTCTCTCTCTCTCTCTCTTTCATACCCTATCCCAACTGTACATCAGCCATGGATATTTTAACAATTTGCCTGGTCTCACATTTCAACCCAGCTTTAAATGAGTGCAAAGGAATTTTCTGGAAAATTAAGTCTATCATCATATACCCAATGTTCCTACTGCTCTATAAAGTATAAGTCTATCGTCATATATCCAATGTTCCTACTGCTCTATAAAGGATAAGTCTATTATCATATAAATAATATTCCTACTGTTATATAAAGTATAAGTCTATCACCATATACCCAATGTTCCTCCTGCTCTATAAAGTATAAGTCTATAATCATATACCTAATGTTCCTACTGCTCTATAAAGTATACGTCTATCATCATATACCCAATGTTCCTACTGCTATATAAAGTATAAGTCTATTATCATATACCCAATGTTCCTACTGGTCTATAAAGTACAAGTCTATTATCATATACCCAATGTTCCTACTCTGTCTATAAAGTATATGTCTACCATCATATATCCAATGTTCCTACAGCTCTATAAAGTATAAGTCTATCATCATATACCCAATTTTCCTACTCGATATAAAGTATATGTCTACCATCATATACCCAATGTTCCTACTGCTGTATAAAGTATGTCTATCATCATATACCCAATGTTCCTACTCTGTCTATAAAGTATATGTCTACCATCATATACCCAATGTTCCTACTGCTCTATAAAGTATAATTCTATCATCATATACCAAATGTTTCTACTGCCCTATAAATTATAAGTCTATCATCATATACCCAATGTTCCAATTGCTCTATAAAGTATAAGTCTGTCATCATATACCAGATGTTCATACTGCTCTATAAAGTATAATTCTATCATCGTATACCCAATGTTCCTACTCTGTCTATAAAGTATAGGTCTATCATCATATACCCAATGTTCCTACTCTGTCTATAAAGTATATGTGTATCATCACAAACCCAATGTTCCTACCGCTCTATAAAGTATAAGTCTATCATCATATACCCAGTGTTCATACTATGTCTATAAAGTATAAGTCTATCATCATATACCCAGTGTTCATACTATGTCTATAAAGTATAAGTCTATCCTCATATACACAATATTCCTACTGCTTCATAAAGTATAAGTCTATCATCATATACCCAATGTTCCTACTGCTCTATAAAGTATAAGTCTATCATCATATACCCAATGTTCCTACCGCTCTATAAAGTATAAGTCTATCATCATATACCCAATGTTCCTACTGCTTCATAAAGTATAAGTCTATCATCATATACCCAATGTTCCTACTGCTTCATAAAGTATAAGTCTATCATCATATACCCAATGTTCCTACTGCTTCATAAAGTATAATTCTATCATCATATACTCAATGTTCCTACTGCTTCATAAAGTATAAGTCTATCATCATATACCCAGTGTTCATACTCTGTCTATAAAGTATAAGTCTATCATCATATACCCAATGTTCCTACCGCTCTATAAAGTATAAGTCTATCATCATATTCCCAGTATTCATACTCTGTCTATAAAGTATAAGTCTATCATCATATACCCAATGTTCCTACCGCTCTATAAAGTATAAGTCTATCATCATATACCCAATGTTCATACTGCTATATAAAGTTTAAGTCTACCGTCATATGCCCGATGTTCCTACTGCTCTATATAGTAAAAGTATATCATCATATACCCAATTTTCCTACTAGTCTATAAAGTATATTTCTACTATCATATACCCAATGTTCCTCAAGACGTGAAAATGGGTCCTTAACTGACACAGGAATATTCTGGAAGACCACTGGTTGTCCTAATACACACACAGACTGCCAGGACCTCGTCTAGAGCCAGGCCACTAACCTTTTCTTAATTTAGCATAACTATCGGTGTGCTTCACTTGCTGTATTTCAATCATTTCACGCTGCTAACTCCGACGTCGTCTCAGTGGCGATGGTCTTACAGACGTGGTTCATAATGCCGTATGCCCGCGTTCGAAACACAGCTACACGCGATTTGGCAGCAGACCGCATTGCATTGTTTTGCGTTGGTATCGGTGCCGGTCGTTCAGAAAGCAAAGAAAAACTACTTAACGTAAACTTACCCAGATATCACAGCGGCAGAAATGCTGGTGATGACTGCGATGTCCTGTAAAAAATGATATTCACACAAACAAACAAAAAACTACGACTTCAGTGATTTATTCAGCGTTGAGCGAATGTGAGATGGTGACGAGGATAGAGTCAGTGGAGACTGGCTTGTGAGAAGATGTTGAGATGATCGAGCACCGAGAAGCAGACACACGCGGAGGTTGTCGACACAGTTAGAGGTGTTACTAGATCGCTCATTACAACTGTCAGGAGAAGGCAGATGAGCAGTGGGGCATATCTGTAGAAGAGTCGAGATGAAGAAATTATCTTTATGCGGATAAATACTACACAAAAGAAGCAAAAGAAGAAGACAAGTAACTATGTATGTGGTAATGTTAACACATTAACTATCATGAGACGCAAAAATCGATACCATATGCTATCTGCTGAGGCAACATTTACATGTAACACAAATCAACAAATCACAAATATATCGGTTATAGGATCAAATTAAAATAGACGTAGGATGCCTAATAAGATATACTATGCACTACAACATCTACTAAAATCAAAGGCGCTATCTCGTAACACCAAGATCACAATATACAAAACACTGATCAGACCAGTTGTGCTGTATGGCTCTGAAACCTGGAGTATAACGAAAGGAGACGAAGCCTTGCTACAAACCTTTGAGGACAAAGTTTTAAAAAGGGACAAAGTTTTAAAGGCACGATATATGTCTTATGATGAAACAAAGGCAAAGATGTATGGCTTATGACAGAGAGACATTTCAAAACACAGTTATGGAGAGAATAGGTCACTGGGTGGTGATGACATTATACATTATGATTATTTGCTATTTGTCCATCAAGAATGATGATGACCATTCATTTTATCCAGTGGGGTTGAAAGTATGGAGCCGTGAGTTCTAAGATGGCTGATAAAGCCTATAGTGGCTGGAAATGTTCTTTGACAATGTGGGCAAAGAATGCTTGACGTTCAAGGGGGAGGATTTCCTGCAGTGGTTTTTCTTTCCACCCTTTTTCTCACAGCTCTTGTAGTCCTATTTGCTTCACAGGTGACTGCACCCTTACGTAATGATGTACGCCACTAATTTCGGTCTTTGGCAGCATTCTCCTATTGTACATTATAGACACGTATGTAGTTGACAAGTAAGAACATAAGGTAATTATGTGACATCGCGTTTTGAAATCTGTTAGAGAATGTGTTACACAGCCGGACAACAAATAAGAAAATAATAACATCAACTGCAGTAAATTATCTTCTGGCACGAAGAGTTAAAGGGTCCTGATCATTAGTGTCTTATCTATACCATGCTCCCGAAGAAACGGATTGAGTTAAAAGTTACATAATAGAAGAATCTTATTGACGTGATCAAAATAACTCAACTCTGGTCTCGTTTTATGAGGAATCATGTCTACTTTTTCTCGTGCGTAAACTAAAGGATGCCCAAAATATTAGGCAAGGGTGATATGATTGAAAGACATATTGTAAACATATCATGAACGTATCACACAGCCGCTGAAAACGCGATTGCTTTTATAAGCTAGAAAATGCTATCATAGCTGTACCCATTCTAAGTGCGAATATAGCTTTGCCATGAAACGGTTAGACTCATGAAACAAACCAGACAGAATGTCCCGTTTACGACCAGTCAGCTGGTGCCGATGTCTAGCCAGGACTGGCACGGACATGATAATTAGACACTGCCTTGGGCAGCTTATCGGTTCAGGCTAGAACAGCCTTATGTGTTCGTACTTCCACATAGTTAAGTTCCCAGTTGCCTTCAACCGGAAGTTCTTAGTTGCCTTCAGGAACTGACGTCAGTTGTTTGGCGTCAGCAGGTGACGGGTAATGACGTATTTAGATACTAGTACGTGTGATCAGTATGTATGAACAACTGAATTGTTAAACAACGGAGTCTGTAACCAACGATCCCCAGAAGGGTCGCCAAGTGTTTTCTGGGAATTGTCTGCTTTCGTTATTTTTTTTTTGCGTGTTAGTTTTTTTTTTTTTTTGCGAAGGCCGGATAATACCCACTTTTAGCTACGGGTTGTGATAGTGATTCACTACCTACAACGGAAACTCTGCACCGCTCTGGTTATGTTACGCAGCAGCTGACAACTTTCTCACACTGGAATATTGTCCACATTTTACTGTGTTATCAGTGTAAAGACAGTCCCATGGCAAACAATGCTGTTGGTGTTGTAAATTGATAGACGTTCACATCTTCTAGACCATTCCAGGGATCCCCAGTTCCAGTCCTACGTCCTCTTCCCCTCCCATCCTATTGTTCCCTCCCAGACAATTCGCTGCCCTCTAAACATTATCAGCTGACGCGACCGAAATACTTGTTATCCAATATGCATTTCATGAGGCTGAGGCGACCGAAATACGTATTATCCAATATGCATTTCATGAGGCTGAGACGATCCAGATACGTGTTTATCCAATACCCATCCCATGAGGCTTAGGCAACCCATATATGTGGTTATACAATGCCCATGTCATGAGGCTTAAGTGACCCAGATAAGTGTTTATCTAATACCAATTTCATGAGGCTGAGGCGACACAGGTACGTGTTTACCCAATACCCATTCCATGAGACTGAGGCAACCCAAGTACATGTTTATCCAACACCCATGTGGTGAGGCTTGGGTGACCCAGGTACATGTTTATCCAACACCCATGTGGTGAGGCTTGGGTGACCCAGGTACATGTTTATCCAACACCCATGTGGTGAGGCTTGGGTGACCCAGGTACATGTTTATCCAACACCCATGTGGTGAGGCTTGGGTGACCCAGGTACATGTTTATCCAACACCCATGTGGTGAGGCTTGGGTGACCCAGGTACATGTTTATCCAACACCCATGTGGTGAGGCTTGGGTGACCCAGGTACATGTTTATCCAACACCCATGTGGTGAGGCTTGGGTGACCCAGGTACATGTTTATCCAACACCCATGTGGTGAGGCTTGGGTGACCCAGGTACATGTTTATCCAACACCCATGTGGTGAGGCTTGGGTGACCCAGGTACATGTTTATCCAACACCCATGTGGTGAGGCTTGGGTGACCCAGGTACATGTTTATCAAAGAACAGAAATAATCAAGCCATTAATGGAGGCTGAACACGGGGCATTGTTTTCATGAGCAAGCGCTGTAACTCCTGTCGCACTGCGACTCTCTTATTGTCCCTCATTGGATTCTCCCACATGTCAGACAGTGAAGAAAGCCTTGACCTATCTGCTGCCATTGATGGCAGTTCTAGACACAGGCAGCCGGACGAGTAATGAACCAGATGGCGAATTATGTCGACAAACTTTAAATTCTAAACCAAATTGTTTTGTGTGTGTGTGTGTCTACCTACCCACCCACCCACCCACCCACCCACCCACCTACCTACCTACCTACCACCTACCTACCTATCTCTGCAGCCATATATATATATATATATATATATATATATATATATATATATCTGTAGGTATGCCTACCACCTACCTACCTATCTCTGCAGCCATATATATATATATATATATATATATATATATATATATATATATATATATATATATATATATATATATATATCTGTAGGTATGTCTATTAACTACCTAGGCACCTACCTATCTCTGCAGCCATATATATATATATATATATATATATATATATATATATATATATATATATCTGTAGGTATGTCTATTAACTACCTAGGCACCTACCTATCTCTGCAGCCATATATATATATATATACATCTGTAGGTATGTCTATTAACTACCTAGGCACCTACCTATCTGTCTACCTGCCAGTTTGTCTTTCCGCTCGTATATCTATCGTCGGCCAATCTGTCTGTTTGTCCATAATACCCCCCCCCCCCCCCCACCCCCCTTCTTCCCGAAGCCGTCTGCGTATATTTCTGTCTCTCGTTTGGATATTTTCGCTCGAGGCTGGCTACACGAAGCTCCGCCATTAACCGAGACTTCATCGTGACTTATAACTCTTCGTATAACTGTGGCAGCCCGCTATTTCCCCACACAAACTAACTAACTAGTACTGTCGAACTGTTATCTCTCATTCTAGTGTCGAGTCACATTGAATGAAACCTTTTCCATTAACCGACTATTTGTAACCAGGATCTCTTGTTGCCGTTGAGGTAACCCTTCCTAAATTTACATTTTAAATAATGAAATGCGTAATAAAACACTCAATTCGCATAGCTCTGTACTCGATATCGAACTGTCTGAGTGGTGTTTTACATGGAAGAGACCAAAATAGTGGAGCCTGAACTAAAGCCTTGTGGAAGCTCACAAAGCACCTGTAATCTATTCTACGGTCACCTAATGACGACCATAAGCGGATCTGCTCTCGTTTAAATGGACTTTTATCTGGCATTAGAGGCCAGCAGCATCGGGTGACCTCATTGTGTTTGGTTTGTGTTGCAGTTATCATTAAGTGACTATGATAGGGGTGGGGTGTGGTGAAGGGGGGGGGGGTGTATTCATTATACCACATTTTATTTTGCAAATAAGTATTATTCTAAATGTGTCTGTCTGTTTCTCTGTCGGTCGGTCCCTCTGTCTAACAATTTGTCTGTCTGTCTGACAATTTGTCTGTCTGTCTGTCTGTCTGTCTGTCTGTCTGTCTGTCTGTCTGTCTGTCTGTCTGTCTGTCTGTCTGATTGTATATCCAATCGCCTTTCGATTATTGTTCCACAGTCTGGAATGGTTGCCCTAAATCTAATATGAAACGACTGTGTTATCTTCAAAACCGCGCTATACGTCTAGTTACTGGTATAATGCACGTTGAAAGTAATAAGTTATACAGTCATCTAAGACTTCTACCACTTCAAAAGCGCTTCCTTTTTAACAAAGTCAAATTAGTGAATAACAGTATATACCCCAGAGTATCTTCTACCGTTAATTCAATCTAATGCAATGAACGGTAAGCGCTTAAATTTATTGTATGTTCCGAAGCTTAGATTGAACTTATACAAAACATGTTTCGCGTATTCTGGTGCTCACTTGTGGAATAGCCTTCCACCAGATCTGAAAACTCCAATGAGTCCCTACACATTCAACCGACAACTCTTTCAATACTTACTCCAAACCGACTATATGCCCCCATAAGCCACCTACTGGTATCATTTTTCACTATCATTCTTCACTGCGTGTGTGTGTGTGTGTGTGTGTGTGTGTGAGAGAGAGAGAGAGAGAGAGAGAGAGAGAGAGAGAGAGGCTGAGAGAGTGCGTGAGAAAGGATGTGAGTGAGAGAGTGAGTATGAGACAGAGAGACAGTGAGAGAGTACGCATGCGTGTGTGCCTATGTGTGTGTGTGTGTGTGTGTGTGTGCACGTATGTGTGAGAGATTGAGTGAGAGAATGAGTAAGTGTGAGAGAGAGAGGTTATGTGTCTGCCTGTCATGTGACATGCTATGCCATATTTTTTTTACTGTATCCTAATCTTTCATATTAGCATTTTTACTGCCACTTGAATTTAACATGCACTGCTTATTTAATCATGTTTTTTTTTTTTTAAATGTCAATTCCAGGAATTATCTTACTGAATTGCACCACTACTTTTTTTTTTTTTTTTTACGTTACACAATGTATAAACATGTTTTCATTCACCACTTTCCATTTTTTGTTCAATTTTGTCCAATTTATTTCTCTCCAAATTTGAATGTTCTTGTGAAAATTCTACGATAGTCATCAGTTATCAGTTATCAGTTATCAGTTGGGGTATCATCATTGCACTCCTGACAGGTCCATAGGTGCTCAGATCCTTTCTCCCCCTTCCCCAGCATATGCATCAGAGTCCAGTGGCTAATAGCGCCAGTTCTGTGTTGGTTGACGAGGCCCCTCGTTTTCCCAAAGTACCTCTCGTGTCTGGCCGTGCTAATTCTTACTCCCAAGTCTCTCATCCTGGACAACGATGTGGATTCACTGACGTCAAAGTCCTCTGTTCTCCACATCTCTTTAAGGATGTTAATAACATCGGCACTATCCATGGGCTGGCAATCAGCAGGGGATGCAGAGCCGGCCAATTTATCAGCTCGTTTATTTCCCTCGACTCCTGCTTGTCCCTGGACGAAGATGAAGGTAACCTTACGGACAACGGACTTCCGCGGCAAATCAGTCCACTGTCTACGTACAGATCCTGCATCGACCCTCCGAATCATGCTCACTGAATCACTAAGTACACACATGTTGGTATAATGCTGTGATTCCAGCCACATGAAAGCCTGTGTTACTGCCATCACTTCCATCGTCATGCTGCTCGTGGTCACGGAGTGGACACCACTGAATTCGTGAACGGTTCGGCCCGCTGAACGGGCTGTAAATGCCCATGCACTTCTCTGCTGCTTTAAAAACAGATCCATCTGTATAGATGAGCACTTCGGAGTTGTCTGAGTGTTCATGGATGAGCGCGTTGACCTCTGCATTGACAGCGGCAGGGTTCTGCTGTCTGCACCGTCTGTCAAGTGTGATAATGCAGGAGAAATGTATGCGTGTGTAAAGTGTGGGAGTTTATTTTATATTAGTTTTAGTGATTATGCGAGGCAGCGTGTATGTGTGAGTATGTGTGTGTGTGTGTTTATATGTGTGTATGTGTGTACGTGGGTGTATGTGTGTGTGCATATGTGTATGTGTGTGCTTGCGTGTGTATGTGTGAGTATGTTTGCATGTGTATTTATGTGTACGTACATGCATGTTTATATGTATTGCGTGTGTATGTGTGTGTGTGTGTGTTCGTGTATGTATGAGTATATGTTTGTGTACGTATGTGTGCATGCATGCAGTGTATGCGAGGGAGTGTGTATTCGTGTGTTATGTGTGTACGTGTGCGTAAGTATGTGTATATGGGTGTGGATGTGTGTATGTGTGTAGGTGTGTGTATGTGTGTAGGTGTGTGTATTTGCGTGGGTATATGTGTGTATTTGCGTATGTATGTTGTGTGTGTATGATTGTGAGTGTGTGTGTGTGTGTGTGTGTGTGTGTGTGTGTGTGTGTGTGAGAGAGAGAGAGAGAGAGAGAGAGAGAGAGAAAAGAGATAGAGAGTTGAGCGCACGCATGGCATGTAACATGCTATTCCATATTTTGTGTGTATTCTCATCTTCATATTACCATTTTGAATGTCACTTGATTTTAACATGTATAATATGAACACATGTACATTACTGTAGAGCGAGTGAGAGAGTAAGTGAGTGTGAGAGAGAGAGTGAATTAATGTGAGAGTGTGAGAGTGTGTGTGTGTGCCTAAGACAAAAGAAAGAAAGAAAGAGAGAGAGAGAGAGAGAGAGAGAGAGAGAGAGAGAGAGAGAGAGAGAGAGAGTTTAGCGCATCTCATTATCATCTTTCATATTAAGAGGTATCATTTTGTATGCCACTTGATTTTATCATGAGTAATATGAACACATGCATATTACTTTAGAGTGAGTAAGAGAGTTAGTGAGTGGGAGTGAGGGAGTGTGAGTGTGTGTGTATGTGTGTGTGTGTGTGTGTGAGTGAGAGAAAAAAAAGAAACAAAAAGAGAGAGAGAGAGAGAGAGAGAGAGAGAGAGAGAGAGAGAGAGAGAGAGAGAGAGAGAGAGAGAGAGAGAGAGTTGAATTGCATCACTAATTTTTACGTTACAAAATGTATATATTCACGTTTTCTCCATTGTTTTTAAAAACAATTTTTCGATAATGCCCACGACAATCGTCACTGTATGTGTGTGTAAAGTGTCGGAGTTTATTCATACTAGTTGGTTGGAGGGTGGTGGGGGGATGTGTGTATGGGTGGGTTCGGGATGCGTGGGTAGGTGGGGAGATTATTTGGGTGGGTGCGGGATTTGTATGTGGAAAGGTGCGGGATGTATGGGTTATCGGAGAGATGTGTGTGGGGGATGTGTGGTTGGGGATGTGTGTTTGGCTGGGCAGTCGGTGTGAGTGAGTGGAGGAGGATATGTGGGTGGGTGATTGTTGGTGGGTTATGGGATGGGTGGGGGATATGTGTGTTGGTGGGGAGATGTGTGTAGGTGGGAGAGCTATGTGGGTGGGATGTGGGTGAGGCATATATGTGTACCTGGGCTGCGTGTGTGGCTTGATGGGGGATGTTGGTTGAGAGATATGTATTGGGTGGGAGATGTGTGACTAGATGGTGTCACGGAAAAACTGCAGTTTAATGATTCCTTGATAACTTACATATTAAAATACAACGAATGAGAAGGGTTAACAATCATGTACTTCATTCTGAGAGGAGGACGAATAAAAGAGCATTGACCGACACAAATATGAAAATAGGATACAGGTGTTCGTAAAGTTCATTGCTAGACGATATGACGGACACGGAGAAACGGGACGGTCGGCCGACGGGAAAATGAACGGAGAATGCTTTGAAGTGCAAACGAGCGATGGACAGAGGATTAGCGCAACAGCGGAGAACGGAGCGCCAGGACGTATACGTGATTTCACTGAACTTTTGATGTTACGGGTACGGCTAATTTGATTGTAGATCAAACAATCAACGGTGAATGGGACACACAATATAAAAAGCTGAACATGGAGTTTATGTTTAGTGTGTGATACCAAACTGGACGGAAAGATAGAATTATGTGTCCTGTAATGAATAGAAATATCCTCCCTTATAATGGGATAGAGTGCTTGGCTGCGGATAAATTTCGATTCGGGGATTTACGTTAATTCTATAGAGGCATATATAAGGTATTAATATATTAGTGTAATAGTAGCATAGGGATATAGGTGTGTGTTATTAATGTGTGAAATTGCATTCGTTTATCTAGTCGTGTAAACTTTAGTGCACTCAGAAATCGTATGTCCGTATGTTTTTCGGAGGCTTTTCAGTATGGCTAGAAAAGGACTATCACATAAGAAAATTATATGAAGCAGACGCATATCACCAGATTACCTATCTTCTCCACAGGTTCAAATCTCCTATTGAAATCATAGAAGAGATGAATGTTACTACACTTGAGCAAATAAAGTACCTACTTAGAAACAACAAGAACATAGACATGTTTTAATATGAAGAAGTGAGAACTTAACGTCAAATACAGAACACTGTATGCTCAAACAAATATACAACTAAAACCCTTAAAAGGAAAAGACGTTAACCTGTGGCGAGCAGGGATACTTAAAACTGCATGCAATTGTACTGTGCCGAAACATTAAACTTTGTTAACCATAGACATGGTGTAGAATAGTCATAGTAACTCTAGACAATGTTGGATAGTGGCGGTGTGTATTCAGAGGTGGATTATAATACCGTCCAAACCGGGAAATATATGAACTTCAGTGACTTACAAAATCGGATTATTTTCTGGTGATAAGACATTGAACAGTTGTTTTCTTCAAGAATTGGATTAATTCCCGACTCAAGCAGGAGGAGATCATTCATGGTGAGATCACTCCATTTCTGTGTGTGCAGTCCTGTGTTTTGGCTGACAGAAAAGACGAGAAGAACTAATGCACATACGAGATCAACCGTCCTATCTTGCATTCACACTAGCAGACAATACCAACTACATATACTCAGTCCACACATACACCAGACATAGTTTTTCTTAATAAATCTTTTATTTATTGTTGAAAGGAACTGTTGTCTGAGTATGTGTTGAGAGAATAACAGAGAGAGTGAAAGAAATAGATATATGGAAGGGAAGACAGAAGGGAGGGGTGTAGACAAAAGTCAGTCAATAATCCCAACAGATAATAAGTTTGAAGATGTGCTTGTTGATTCCACCTCTCTCCCGGGAAAACAAGTGACATAATTGGTGGAGCAGCGGGATAGAAAATAATACCCATATGACCTGGGCATAACAGGCCATATACATAGAGGGGTACCTGCATATTGGCACAGGCATAGCGGAGTACCTGCATTTTGGGACATACTGATTGGAATAAATATAAGTATATATTGATGACTTTTAATGGAAGGACGTCCATTGGATATATGGTGTCATTACATTTATGGTAGAAACATTTCATTAATGCTGGTGACTTTACAGTGTGAAAGTTCCAAACAGGGTGAATGTGGATAGGTGGTAAGACACATTACAAACCTAGTCACACGGTCACACGTCTACATAAGTCTTTATCCTATATCTCTTCTTGTGGATGAGAGAGTGGTTGTGATGTACTGTGTGGAGTTGTAGATTAATTATATTAGATAGGCATAGATAATGATATAGGTTCTAGGTAGATTATCTGTTTATAGGAAGGACTTCTTTATTGCTTTGAAGTGTCTGTACTCTATTTGCGGACTTACATTCTTAACTATGGCAACTCCTAAAGTAACTACAGCAGAACTGAGGGCAAACGGAGAGGAAATTGGTTTAGCTGGTTCGGAACTAACTGATTACATACAGGACCGAGAGAGAGAGATTCGTCAAGCGGAACGAGACGATCGAAAGGCCGAGTTGGAAGTGAGAAGAATAGAGGTGGAGACCAAACGAATGGAAATGGAAATGGAACAAGAGGCCAAGAAACTGTAACAGGAGACCAAGAGACTGGAAATGGAACAAGAGGCCAAGAAAATGGACCAGGAGACCAAGAGACTGGAAATGGAACAAGAGGCCAAGAAAATGGACCAGGAGACCAAGAAACTGGAAATGGAACAGACTGCCAGGAGACAAGAAATGGAACATGAATACCGCTTGAAAGAGTTAGAACTCAAGACACAAACTAAGGGTGAAATAGATGCAGCAGAAGGAAGTTCATCGTCACCTGGGGCAACCCACATGAGTGGACAGGGTTACCATGCCATGAAGTTTCCCTTGGCGGTATTTGATGAAAGTAAAGAGAAGATATACCAGTTTTTGGATCGGTTCGAGGCTATGGCAGTCGCTATGGGACTGGATAGAACCCGATGGGCTCTTAAATTATCCCAGGCTTTACGTGGTTCAGGGTACGAGGTCTACACACGCCTACCACCAGGACAGGAAAATCAGTACGAGGAATTAAAAGCCGCTTTGATGAAACATTATGAAGTCACAGCACAAACGTATAGGAAGAAGTTTAGATCGTCTAGAAGAGAGCCGGGAGAACTATTCGCCGCCTACAGTCTGAGGCTGAAATCCTATCTCCAGAAATGGATAGACTTGGCAGAATTCAAGAGGGATTATGAGAGTCTCGAAGAGATGATGGTGGTCGACCAGATGCGAAAGCAAATGACGAAACCTCTCAGAACCTTCTTGGGAGAACAAGGGGCGGAACGGATTGATGTTGTGAATAAGCTGGCGGAAGGATTCGTAGAGGTACATGGGGAGGCTGCGGAACTCAGTATTCAAACCAAAGGTCAGGAGAAACAAGAGAAAAAGAAACCTAAGAATTGGGAAGGAGAAAAAGTGGAACCTTATATAAAGCACACAGAGGAGAGTTCAGAGAAGGTGAAGGAAGGAAACCAGAGCACCTCGAATTCTTCAGCGAAACGACAGAGGTCTGAGAAGTGGTGTTCATTCTGCAAAGTGCCATCTCATAACACGAAGGACTGCAGATCGAAACCTAAAAGTTCTTACTTCGCAGCATGCAAAGTGATTCCTACAACGGTGATCACAGACAAGGCTGAGGTCGGAGAAGGAGATAGGAACAAAAAGGACACCCGGAAACCTAGGAAGGGAACATGGTGCACACACTGCCGGTCGAAAACACATAATACTGTGGACTGCAGATGCAAGGCAGAAGACGCCAATTGCATAACCAACCTCGAGGAATCAAAAGAGGAAGGCAAGGAAACGGTCAAGGAGATGAAAGACACTCAGGACCAAGAGAGACCACCTGTGGTCGAACTGATTGAAGTCAATGGCCAGCAGGTTGCTTGTCTCTACGATACAGGTTTGGATGGGGAAGCGGTGGTGGACGCCAGCTTGGTACGCCCAGACAAACTTACAGGGGAGACCATAGAGATACAGCCGGCAATGAGGAGTGCTGTTACCATGACGCTGCCAATCGCCAAGGTGGAGATTAAATCCAGGTACGTCACGGGCATTATTCCTGCGGCTGTATTAGGTGACTCCCTATTCCCAATGATCATTGGCACGAAATATGTCTTTTTGGGGATGCCCAAACAGCCAGCCCACAAGGGAACAGTCGTCAGTGGATCTCAAGGGGAGGAAAAAGAGGCAGAGACACTATGCGACAACTCAGGGATAGGAGAATTGCATACTGCCCAGAGGAAGGATACTACGTTGCGTCCTTGCTACAGGAAGCTGCAAAGAAGTGCTGAGCCACCAGAACGGGGACAGTACTTTCTGAAGAATCGACTACTCTATCGGAGAGCTGGGAGGGGAGATAACCTGCACGAGCAGTGGGTGGTTCCAGAGACCCACCGTCCTCAGATTCTTCAGAGTGGACACATCATAGGCGAGAACCGACATATGGGTGTCAGAGAGACCTTGCAGCAAATTTCCGGCCATTATTGCTGGCCATTAATGACCGGAGATGTACGCCGGTGGTTGAAGTCTTGTTCAGAGTGCCAGAAAGCACCACCCAACAAGCTGACTAAGAGTAAAATAGCTCTTAAAGTGGAAGACAAAGTGGAAGTGTGGAGTCCAGCAGAGACCAATATACTCCAAGTAGGATGGAAAGGACCTTATCCTGTGGAAAAGGTGGTGTCCAAGAACATCTACAAATTACGGATCGGGGAAGAGCAGAAAAATCTCCCTAGACATCTCATTAGGAAATATAAGGAGAGATCCGGGAGCAATGCTTCGCACTTTATTGTGATGGCAGCCATTGGGACAAAAGTTACCAGTCCAGACGAAGACCAGAGATCGCCAGTACAACATAGGAGAGCCTATGGGAAAGTACGTGATAGGTCAGATTTACCCAACGACAGGAGGAGGGAAATCACAAGTCAGGGAAAGGACAAGAGTGAAAGTTTCACCGGTAACCAAGTTCAAAAGGGGTGGGTAACGTCGGGAAAGGCGAGAAATACCCAGGACCCCAACCGAAGATTGGCTGACCAGATACAATATCGCCCAAGATGGTCCTGGAAGCAAAAGTCCAGGAGATTTGGGAAAGACGACTCGGTCCAACGAGGACGAGGTGGAACATCCCCAGAGGCAAAGCCGGGGGAAACCAAGAGGACATGGAAGCAGTGTTACAATCAGGATGGGACAATCCGTCTGTATTGTGAACCATCGCTTACGCCAGTGGAAAGGAAGCCGACTGAACGTAGAGGAGCGATGAGCCAACACTAGTTTCAGTCATGAGTAGTATGGTAGGGTGCATATGAGGTCGCCTACTGGATGAGGTGTTGATCCATGTGAGGATCCAATCATATCATCAACACGTGATGTTAATAGCTACTTCGCAGAAGCTCAACGCACGGTGGATGTGATGGACGTTGTTGTTGCAACAGGACTTCACAGTGGAATACATCCCTGGTAAGGAGAATGTAGGAGCGGATTTCTTATCTAGACATCCAACTCCAGAGGAAGAGGACTAAGTTGGAGGATCATAGGAATCAAAACTACAGGGATGAAGAGTCGACGCGGTCAACTCTCTTAAGAACGGAAAAGTCACGGAAAAACTGCAGTTTAATGATTCCTTGATAACTTACATATTAAAATACAAGGAAGGAGAAGGGTTAACAATCATGTACTTCATTCTGAGAGGAGGACGAATAAAAGAGCATTGACCGACACAAATATGAAAATAGGATATAGGTGTTCGTAAAGTTCATTGCTAGACTATATGACGGACACGGAGAAACGGGGCGATCGGCCGACGGGAAAATGAACGGAGAATGCTTTGAAGTGCAAACGAGCGATGGACAGAGGACCAGCGCAACAGCGGAGAACGGAGCGCCAGGACGTATACGTGATTTCACTGAACTTTTGATGTTACGGGTACGGCTTATTTGATTGTAGATCAAACAATCAACGGTGAATGGGACACACAATATAAAAAGCTGAACATGGAGTTTATGTTTAGTGTGTGATACCAAACTGGACGGAAAGATAGAATTATGTGTCCTGTAATGAATAGAAATATCCTCCCTTATAATGGGATAGAGTGCTTGGCTGCGGATAAATTTCGATTCGGGGATTTACATTAATTCTATAGAGGCATATATAAGGTATTAATATATTAGTGTAATAGTAGCATAGGGATATAGGTGTGTGTTATTAATGTGTGAAATTGCATTCGTTTATCTAGTCGTGTAAACTTTAGTGCACTCAGAAATCGTATGTCCGTATGTTTTTCGGAGGCTTTTCAGTATAGCTAGAAAAGGACTATCACATAAGAAAATTATATGAAGCATACGCATATCACCAGATTACCTATCTTCTCCACAGGTTCAAATCTCCTATTGAAATCATAGAAGAGATGAATGTTACTACACTTGAGCAAATAAAGTACCTACTTAGAAACAACAAGAACATAGACATGTTTTAATATGAAGAAGTGAGAACTTAACGTCAAATACAGAACACTGTATGCTCAAACAAATATACAACTAAAACCCTTAAAAGGAAAAGACGTTAACCTGTGGCGAGCAGGAATACTTAAAACTGCATGCAATTGTACTGTGCCGAAACATTAAACTTTGTTAACCATAGACATGGTGTAGAACAGTCATAGTAACTCTAGACAATGTTGGATAGTGGCGGTGTGTATTCAGAGGTGGATTATAATACCGTCCAAACCGGGAAATATATGAACTTCAGTGACTTACAAAATCGGATTATTTTCTGGTGATAAGACATTGAACAGTTGTTTTCTTCAAGAATTGGATTAATTCCCGACTCAAGCAGGAGGAGATCATTCATGGTGAGATCACTCCATTTCTGTGTGTGCAGTCCTGTGTTTTGGCTGACAGAAAAGACGAGAAGAACTAATGCACATACGAGATCAACCGTCCTATCTTGCATTCACACTAGCAGACAATACCAACTACATATACTCAGTCCATACATACACCAGACATAGTTTTTCTTAATAAATCTTTTATTTATTGTTGAAAGGAACTGTTGTCTGAGTATGTGTTGAGAGAATAACAGAGAGAGTGAAAGAAATAGATATATGGAAGGGAAGACAGAAGGGAGGGGTGTAGACAAAAGTCAGTCAATAATCCCAACAGATAATAAGTTTGAAGATGTGCTTGTTGATTCCACCTCTCTCCCGGGAAAACATGTGACAGATGGGGTGATGTGTGTAGGCGGGGGTGGGTGAGGGTGTGGGGATGTATGTGTGGGTGAGGGATGTGTGTGTGGGTGTGGGATGTTTGGGTGGATAGTTGGAAGTGTGTGGGCATGTATGTGTGGCATGGGGTGTGTGTGTGGTTGGGTGGGGGATGTTTGTGTGAGTGGGGGATGTTTGTGTGAGTGGGGGATGTTTCTCATAACATGGTAATATGCATTGTTTTTGATTACAATATTCATGTGACAATGTTTTTTCCTATGTGAATGTATTATGCACTATTGATGAACGAAAGATGAGTGTTTGGAAGAGCCGAATGTAAGACGGGCCTGCACGCCCAATTTGTTACCCTTTGAAAATAATGTCCGTTCGTTCGTTCGTTCGTTCGTTCTGTCCATGTATGCTTCCGTTTGTGTGTCTTCCTGGTTTAGTGCCTGTCTGTCTGCGCGCCCATCTGTTGGTCTATTCGCTAGCTACCTTGCCAGTCTGTACATGATCTGGCAGTTTCTATCTCCCTTCTACAACAAAGGGCCCTTGAACATTCCTTGAGGCGTATTGGGTATATGGTGCTCGCTCTATAACTGCACACAACAACGGACATACTAGCGGGTACGTGGTCAGTTTCATTTCGGTCGGTGTTACTCCCCTGGCGTTTTCTGATACCCATGAACCGAAATATAATTATGCTCATACGACCTGTTTGTTTGAGAGTCGACCGCTCGGTCCGTTATTTATCCTTCCGTATTTACATTCCTTCATCTATGTATCCTTTCTTAGTCTGCCTGTCTGTCTGTTTGCCTGTCTGTCTATCTCTGATCTCTGTGTATGTGCTGTCATGTCTTTCTGTATGTATATGTATGTTATTTGAAATTGTTCTTAGTAAAAGCGACCTAATAGGGATTTTATATATGTCCATGCTTTACTTAAATTGACAATGCTCAACTGAAATAAAGCTCAAAGATGGTTTCTAACCAACAAAAGACGATTGACTAAACGGGATAAAAATGCACATTGTCTTAACAAGATGACGAATAAACACAACCTAAACATGAGCAGGACAGTTGTAACGTAACACTACAAGTAAATATCTAAACACGAAGCATTCCACGTAGCAATAACGGAAATTAGTAGGATGAACTATAATATTAATAATGAAGTATGTGATGTCTGTGTAGCTCATCCTGCATGGATATCTAAGAAACCAAGAAACTCAGGAGCCATGTTTGGTTAAAATCTCTAGTCAGCTCCACATCTTGCACAGGTAGTAGAGGAAGCCAGTGAGCACGAAAGACTGATAGCAACAGCTTAGAAGTATTTGGGGGAACTAATGTATGAACCTCCTTGGAAACATTAAACGAAATCACACCGCTCAAGAAAAATCCCAGGACAAATCACAGAATAAGCTAACAAGGGAGTTTTTTTAAATTTTTATTAGGGGCGGATAAAAGACAATACTTAGATAGCCTAACTAAAGATGCAACAGCAAGAGAAAATACCAGAGATTTTTACATCACCACAAGAAAAATAGTAGGAAAATATAATCAACCAAGTGGGTTTATAAAACAGAGAAATCGAAAAGTTATCACCAACAATAGAGGTCATATGAACAGATGACAGAAATACTTTGAGGAACTTCTGAATAGATCAGTCCCAGATGGTCATCTTGACACCCTGACTGCAGAAGTAGAGCAGGATACCAACTGTGCGAAACAAGTTTTTTTAAAAATTTAAAAAGTTATCAAGCTGGTGAAAGATAGGACAGTTGCTGGTCCAGATTGTAGACCAATATAGGGCTGTTACAGCTATTATAGAAACCTCAACTGAAGTGCTGCACACACTGTTTTGCAGTCTGAGAAACACGAAATGCCAGCAGATTGGAGAGTATGATACATGTTGAATTTGCCTTCGGGAGTATAACAATTAGAGAGAATTTATGTTAGTTCATTGGAAAATATTAAGCAGGATCATTCTCGAGAGAATAACAAACTAATACGTTAACAAGCAGGCTTCCGACCAAACAGACCGTGAAATGACCAGATGGGCACATAACTGATCAAAGTGTTAAACTGAATCCACCACATTATATTTGATTTGTGGATTATGAAGTGATCTATGATCTCTCTGATTGGGAATCCCTTTGGAAGTTGATCCGGCACTCTGGAATCCAACATAAAATAATTAACTTAGTAAAGACAGCACATGAAGGTATAAAATATAAAGTTCTTCATGGAGGAAAACTAATAGATAATTTTCAAATAAAAATATTATTTGACTGTGCCTTTTGACGTCATTGTTATTCTTACTGAGACTGGATTGTGAAGACAACAATGACTAGCATCACAAATGGAATGCAATGAACCCTGATAACTAAATGGATGATTCTGAACTTCAGCGACGATACGACACACCTGTTGCACACACGAAATCAGATACAATATAAACTAAACACACTTCGTGGGATGTCCCAACATTATGTTTAAAATTCATTTGGGAAAGAAACAAGATAATGAGATTGAGTCAATCAAATAACAACCAAATCTGCCTTGGTAACACCTCACTTCAAAACGGCGGAATAATATGTCTATTTAGGTAGCAATGTAGATAAAGATGAAGAAATCGATAACTATATTAAAATAAGAATACAAAAGAATATAAGAATTTTCAAAACTAAAGGAAATTTGGGGAAGCCGAAAGAAATTAAAATTAGCACAGAACGTAGAATATTTGAGTCCAGCGTTAACTAAGTATTGCTCAATAGATCAAAAATATGCAGAATGACTAAAGTATTACCATTACACTACAAACACTCATTATTTGATTCTTGCCCAAAATAATGGGACTATACTCTATGACGGGGTCATCAATGTGGAGATAACTAAACAAATTCCGAGGGATGGGGACAAGATGTTGACACTGGACAAGCACACACATTAACAAAACGTCAGGATATCATCTCTAAGCATTCTCTTGTCTGGAACTCTCAGGGTAACGGAATTGTCAGAGACCTAACAACACATGGAGAAGAGAATTAAAGGCAGAGATGAATAATATCGGGAGTACATGGCTGGAGCTGCGAGAGATAGGACAAGATAGGACGCCCTGGCGTAAGCGATTGAGGGCCTAGGCCCCAGTGGAAAAGGGGGGTGCGGGGGGGGGGGATAACAGATAAAAGAAGATGAAGAAGATGTGTTTTTGCAGTGTACTGTCAACGCTTAACTTTTAACATACACTTTTAACATTTCTATGTAAAAGTGCTTTCAACAGTATAATAGAAGTTTTGGTGAGTCACCTTGCGGAAAGAGACCGAGCCATATGGAATAAAACCAGGGTAGATGAAGTCTTTCTGGTGACTGCCGTTTCCACCGACGATGAACTGTATTTTTCGTGGAGGACTTTTGTGTTGGCATTCTGGTGGCGGCATTATGCACTGTGTACCTGTGCGGGCTGTTGGCTTACCGACACTCCTGTCTATTCCATTGTACACATAGGGCAGTGAGGAGCATTTTATGTGATATTCACTGGCACAGGAACTGAGCAATATGGGGACGACCAGTTGCCGTGAAGTTGGAACCACGACTAACTAACTAACTAACTAACTAATAGAAGTTAACATGTTGTCTGTTTATTTTTTTCCGTCCCTCCCCTGTCTGCTGTGTGTGACTTTCTCTGTTTGTCCCTCCCCTCCTTTTCTTGTCTGTGTGTATCTGTCTGTCTCTTTGTCTGTCTGTCCCTCCTCGTCTGTCCTGTGTTTCTGTCTCGTTGTCTGTCTGTCCCTTCCCTCTCTCCTACGTGTGTTTGTTTTGTAACTCTCCTACCCGTGCATGTATTTCTCATTATTTATCATCGTTTGACGCTGGTTATATTAGATATACATGTTGTATTATTGATGTTAAATGTGTTTATGTTATTGAAATAATGCTCAAAGGCACGCGTCGACTGGTATCTGCTGCCCATATTTGTATCTCTTCTTGATGTGACCAATAACAGCAAACTTTTACTACCATAATTAGATAGTCCATTTCGTGAAGAAATGAGTGAACTGTTAGATGTGATTAGGAAACTTATCAGTTTGTTCAGACACAGCTCCGGTAGAATCGTAATTTGTCAGTCTGTCACAGTGGCTTAAAATGAGAAATAAATTCACACATATTATTTGCAATTAATAGAACACAAATGAAGAAGGAATAAAGCACACAGTGCAATTGAAAAAATTTAAAGCTATAACAACACGGGAATTCGAACTTATCAATTCCAAATGTTGGAAAAATAAGTGTTCTTGGACACACGATCTTCTGACCATTATAAAATAAAACTGTCATCATTGGTTACCCATTCCTCTGGAGTACACAAGGCTAGGCCGAGAGAGGGAACATGTCGTTTGGGCACCACATGTTTCTCTGAAGCTCTGCCAAGGCATTGTGATGGAATATTGGCCACATTCCAACTCACATACTTTGGTCTGTCAAGACTGTAAGGTGCCACTCACTCACTAGCCATATCTATCATTCACCTAAACCAACAACTGTGGAAGATGGACAGAATTAATCCCGGGCCATATTATAGAACTGTTGATCTCGCGCCTTCCTTATTTGCCAAGTCGAGGTCAAATAATACACAGACATAAACATATCGTGTCGGTATGCTGTATCTATATTACCAACATTAAGAGAAGAGACATGATTGGTTGACTCAATATATTGTTTCAGGTATATATGGACACATCATTCTCGAGGGTACCTTGTCTGGTGGGAACTGTTTCCTGCCATTGGACTGAGTTTTCGCGTGTCGTTGTTGACACTGACAATACAGAATCTGCTTTCAGCATAAAGCACATCCATCTGTTGTTTCAGATTTCCATGTTTATGTCAATCTGCCCTTTTCGTGGTCAGCCTTTTTTATGTTTAAGTTAAATATGCTCAAATGCAAGCTTTATTCCTTAGTCTTAATCGTTTAATGTACGTAGCCAAATGCGTATATGAACATACACATTCAGCCACAACCACATAAACCAATGTGTTACTACACAACCATTTCTCTTATTTTCGAATCTATCTCTTGTATACGTCTGTTTCGTTGCAAGCTCTCTGAACCATTGCCTCTTGTAATAAGATATATGAGAATCAAATAATAATAAAACTAACCTACCACGGATGTTGCAGGAGGCGACAAAGCAGGGTTGGACTGAGACTGGCATACAGCCAACAAAGATTTGGTTGTAGACCAAGACAGTGGTTTATAGACGACCTCTTGGATGTACTAGGCAAACATGGATGAGATGCGACCAAGGCGCTAGAACGCAAGCTTAGACATCCCACCCACCCTCATGTCCCTCGCAACCCTACGCCTACTACAGGCGTAGATGAGGTATAGAGGCAGTTGAGATAATGCAGTGTTTATTTGGCTTGTGTTCAGCTGAACTGTTGTTTACAGCAAGCTGCAAGTGTTTGGGATGCGATGTTATTGCAGAACGCTATTTTTCCAACTGGACAGAAAATAAATAGATCAACAGAATACATTCTGAAGTATATTGAGGGCAACAACTAATCAATGTTTATAAACATTTTGTTTCACTAAATGTTTCCTTTGTCTAGTTAATGATGTTCTGTCACACTTCACAATGTCTTATCTCACTGTGTGGCGAAAGAGTTACGAATGCAATTCGTGGTCCCGCATACCGCGTTCGAAATACAGCTTGGGGTGATTTGGCAGCAGACCACCTTGCGTTGGTTTCTATACAATGGTATGAGTGCTAGCCGTTCAGAAAGCAATGGCACATTACTGAACGTACACTTGCACAGGAATCACAAACAGCCACCCCCAACCCCCTTTATCAACCCTATAAAATTCTGGAGTTGCTTTGCTACCAAAGGATACGCAACTAACTAAGTCATCAATTTCCAAAGAGATTTCCTGTCCATGCTATCAAAGGCATTTTCGTCGTCCACAAATTCAATGTGAAGTAATGAGTTAGCTATTTTGTTCTATTATTATGCGCAGTGTAATTATCTAATCGGTGCAGGATCTATTTAGTCGGAAGTTAGCTTTAGTTATTTGTTAATGGCATCTCGTGATCTCTCCTAAATAATCCTGCTTAATATCTTCCCAGAAACTGACAGTAATAGTATTCCTCTATAATTTTGATACTCCTGTAGGTTCACTTTCTTCGGCAGCTTCATCAGATATCCTTCTCTGTAGTCTGCTGGTATTTCTTAAGTTCCCCTGATCCTGCCAAATAATATTTGTGGTAATTCAGTTGAAGTGACTGCGTTTGTTTTAATGGCCTCTGCTAGGATACCATCTGGGTTAGATGCTTTCCCATCCTTCAGTAGTTTGATGGCTTTGCTAATCTCTTTCTCTTTACCGTAATGTTACTTTAATCTGTTTGTTAACGTTATGCCACCGTGTAACCGCTGCATTGTTGATGTGGTGGTGGTGATGATGATGATGATGATGATGATGATGATGATGATGATGATGATGATGATGATAATGATGATGACAAGCAACAAGGCAAACGAAACACAAAAAATTACATCTGCCTGCCTCTACGAAGCTTCACGGGAACATCAGTAGGACAACTCCCGTGTGTTGCCGGGGCCCATAAGGGAAGCAAAGAATAGCAACACTGTAGCCTACCACGCATGTCGTAAGAGGCGACTAAGGAGGCTATGGTTCCGTCGCCCTGCTACTGAGTGATTGCGTGGCGCGACACTGTGAGCTGTGAGTTTCATGTGAAATGCTTTTGAATCTGCCCGAGGTTTTTTGGAACGTGACTGCATGTTCGGAGCGATGGCAGCTGGCTATGTCCCAGAGTTGACCGGTTTTTGCCTTGTGCAGAAATGCGTGGCTGCTGGGCTTCTGGTTGACTGCCACTGCCATCGACGATGAACTGTATTTTCGTGGACTGTGTGGGTGAACATCTAGGAAACATCCAGATGGGTAAATGATTGCCGATCCCATCAGAGATAAACTGGGTGTTTCGTGGGGGACTATTGTATTGACATTCTGGCGGCGGCATTATGCACAGTGTATCTGTGCGGGCTGTTGTTTGTCGAGACTCCTGTCTTTTCCACTTTTCACATTGGGCAGTGGGGAGCGTTTTATATGATACTAGCTGACCCTGCCCGGCTTCGCCCAGTCCCTGGTGGGAAGCATCTCATTTAATTCATATAAGTAGTCATATAAGTTCCCGTTCCCGTTACCGACTATCTGTCTGTCTGTCTGTCTGTCTGACCCGGCCCGACATCGCCCAGCTCCTGGTGTGAAGCATCTCATTTAATTTATATAAGTAGTCATATAAGTTCCTGTTCCCGACTGTCTATCTGTCTGTCTGTCTGTCTTATCTGTCTGCCTGACCCTGTCCGGCTTCATTAAATTCATACAACAAAAAAAAAGTAACTTAAAAGAACGTTCTACCACACACCATCCATTATTTTTAATGAAAACTCTTTCTAATCACCTGCATGACTACAGTAACTTCTTAAGCAAAAAAAGATGAGTTACAATGTTATGCATTGTGCATCATTTTTATGAAAACTTTGAAAATGCCTTACAGATTGTATCATTATTTATTATAACTCATATGCCGGTATATAACTATGGACAAAGAGTTTATAAATCTTTGAAAACGATGCCACAATATGACTATAAGTTATACAGAAAAGTTATGCCCCTTGAAATAACTTTTACAGAGTTAGGTCCCCTGAGATATATGAAATTATGATGAAAAATGAAAAATGAAATAATACTGAGTAAGCAGGCGATTTCACACTAACAAAATATCACAGTTGACAGCCCTGGAATGAAAGGAAGGCGTGTAGAAAATTTCATCTCAATCGGATGGGCCGTTCGCGAACAAATAAAGGCCATACATACAGACAGAGATACGCACATCCTAATTTATATATAAGATTCACTGGCACAGGAACAGAGCATAATGGGGACGACCCGTTGCTGTGAAGTTGGAACAGTGACTAACTAACTAACTAACTAATCAGTAGGACAAAAGAAGTAGAAGAGGAAGTTCATCTTGCTAAGGTTGTGTGTGAGTGTGTGTGTGTGTGTGTGTGTGTGTGTGTGTGTGTGTGTGTGTGTGTGCGCGCGCGTGCGTGCGTGAGTGTGTGTGTGTGTGTGTGGAGTAATTATTCAACGTTTGGAATAATATTGGGTTACTGTAATTGTACAACGTACTAAGTGATGTTGCTATAATGCAGTGTAACAATAATGTTTTTCGTGCGAATTGCCGTTTGAAATATTGCTCGAGTTTATAATGGCTGTTCAATGTTCAAAGTAGTCTTGTCTTGTCTTTCCTCTCGTGCCTAAGTTGGCGCATAGGGCAGAAGTCGTGGCTTTCTTTGTTTGGTTAAACATTTGGAGCCAGAAATCTGATTCTGTAACAGTTGGGAGTTTTATGATGGTGGATTGTCAAGCCGCCGATCAACCGTCTTTAGTCAAGTTAGAAGAAGACATGTCCCGCCAACTTGACCCAAGTCGGAAACTGTAAAATGTTTTGTAATAAATGTTCAACGTGCTCAGGCTATTTTTCTAGTGATTGTTCCACGGATTGTTATTGGAGATAGGTTGAATTTCAGAAAAATTTTCAACGCATGAAGTGTTATTTTGTTGGAATTTTTCTTCTTATGAAGTGCTATCTTGTAGGGATATTTAGGGTACAAAATGCTGTTTGGCGTAGTGTTGGATTGTAGTCATTGTTCAACTTAACAAATGATGTTTGGTTTAGCGCTATGTTGCAGTCATTGTTAAACATAAGAATTGTTATTTGATAAAGTATTTAGGTTTAGCAACTATGCAATACATGTCTCGTGATTTGGTACAGCTTTGATTGATCGCAATAAACCAACCTGCAGTGCACTTCTTATTATTCTGTTACGAATTGTTCAACATACCATACGTTGCTTGGTTTAGTATTATGATATTCTAATATCGTGGTTACAATATTGTTGTTATAAATGTTGAACAAATGTTGCTATTCCTGGTGCAGTGTTGATCGCAGTGTTCGTCCTGTGGAGGTGGGCGTGTGCTAGGATGAACTCGTGTCAACATGCGTCATCTGTTTGCCGTCCGCACACTTGATGTGATTGTTCATCTTGTTTGCCTTTCTGCCTTGCGCTGTCTTTAGCAAGTCGTTTCTTCTCCTGCCCTGTGTGGTTAGCTGTTGTCATTGTAAAACTGCCGCAAGTATGTTAGCCCAGCCTGGCCTGTATCAGAAGAGCAATTGGGACGATTTATAGAGGTATAGTGGGGGGGGGGGGGAGTTAGAGATGAGGAGAGGGATGGGGCAGGGGAGACAGAAAGCCTTTGATCGCTAGAGAGAGAGACAGAGAGAGAGAGAGAGAGAGAGAGAGAGAGAGAGAGAGAGAGAGAGAGAGAGAGAGAGAGCGCGCTAATGACTTCTTTTTTCTTCTTCTTTGTTCGCGTTGCCTTTACACGACATCGATGTCAACATAAACATATTTCAGCTGATTGTTGATTTCTTGGCCAGATTAGTTGGCTCAGTAGTTTGCCATTGCTTTCTGAGCGACCGGCTGACATACTCCGTAAGTTAGCGACGCGGAGAGAACCGCTGCCGATTCTCGCGCACGTAATGACTACTACTAGAGCAGTGGTTCTCAACCAGTGGGGAATCTCCCCCCCCCCCCAGTGGTTCTCAACCAGTGGGGAATCTCCCCCCCCCCCCCCGAGGGGGGATTTTAGGGTTTCCAGGGCGGAAAGGGGGGGGGGGGATTAAGATTATTTCAAGATCGCGTTAATACAAGAACCGATTACTTCATATTGTTTTCCCTTCATACTGTATGGTTATGTACGTCTCAGACAGACAGACAGACAGACAGACAGACAGACAGACAGACAGACAGACAGACAGACAGACAGTGAGCATAGGGTAGTAGAAGAATGAAGCTTGCAGGCAGGCAAGCAGGCTGGCAGGCAGGCAGACAGACGACAACGACAAAGAAGAAGAAGAAGAAGAAGAAGAAGAAGAAGAAGAAGAAGAAGAAGAAGAAGAAGAAGAAGAAGAAGAAGTTTTCTAAGTGTCTTATTTCCCCAGTAAAAATTTGCTTCACAATTTATTTTCATGTCCTCCAGCTTTAAGCATTTCTAGGGTGGGAAAGTGCCATTTTTTGTGTGTGACTGGTGAAGAATTAACGCTATTTAACTCTGTAGAGGACGGATCAATCTTGTTTGAAAATCGGAAAAAGGATTAACACATTTGCAAGCCTGGAAGAAAAAAATAAACATTAACCTTGCTTTAAACTAATCACTCAGATGCTGCTTACTTGTGTTTTATTCCTGCTTTGTGAAACAGTTAATTAAAATGTTATTCGAAGCGGTTTTCTGTGTATATTTATGTTACAACAATCTTTCGCAGTTGTTACTTTAGAACCTCGTCTAGCAGATAATTGCCACTTGACCGCACTCTTGTCAAAGTTGTCAGTAACTCATCCCATCCTAGTCAGTTATTTCTGGAACTATTTCTCACAGATGTTGTTTGGCTTGATCTGTTTGGTATTTGGAGGTGTACCTTCATAGCACACTTCTATTTCCGTACGTGTTCTAGTTTGTAGAGGTGTACCTTCATAGCACACTTCTATTTCCGTACGTGTTCTAGTTTGTAGAGGTGTACCTTCATAGCACACTTCTATTTCCGTACGTGTTCTAGTTTGTAGAGGTGTACCTTCATAGCACACTTCTATTTCCGTACGTGTTCTAGTTTGTAGAGGTGTACCTTCATAGCACACTTCTATTTCCGTACGTGTTCTAGTTTGTAGAGGTGTACCTTCATAGCACACTTCTATTTCCGTACGTGTTCTAGTTTGTAGAGGTGTACCTTCATAGCACACTTCTATTTCCGTACGTGTTCTAGTTTGTAGAGGTGTACCTTCATAGCACACTTCTATTTCCGTACGTGTTCTAGTTTGTAGAGGTGTACCTTCATAGCACACTTCTATTTCCGTACGTGTTCTAGTTTGTAGAGGTGTACCTTCATAGCACACTTCTATTTCCGTACGTGTTCTAGTTTGTAGAGGTGTACCTTCATAGCACACTTCTATTTCCGTACGTGTTCTAGTTTGTAGAGGTGTACCTTCACATCACACTTCTATTTCCGTACGTGTTCTAGTTTGTAGAGGTGTACCTTCATAGCACACTTCTATTTCCGTACGTGTTCTAGTTTGTAGAGGTGTACCTTCATAGCACACTTCTATTTCCGTACGTGTTCTAGTTTGTAGAGGTGTACCTTCATAGCACACTTCTATTTCCGTACGTGTTCTAGTTTGTAGAGGTGTACCTTCACATCACACTTCTATTTCCGTACGTGTTCTAGTTTGTAGAGGTGTACCTTCATAGCACACTTCTATTTCCGTACGTGTTCTAGTTTGTAGAGGTGTACCTTCATATCACACTTCTATTTCCGTACGTGTTCTAGTTTGTAGAGGTGTACCTTCATATCACACTTCTATTTCCGTACGTGTTCTAGTTTGTAGAGGTGTACCTTCATATCACACTTCTATTTCCGTACGTGTTCTAGTTTGTAGAGGTGTACCTTCATATCACACTTCTATTTCCGTACGTGTTCTAGTTTGTAGAGGTGTACCTTCATAGCACACTTCTATTTCCGTACGTGTTCTAGTTTGTAGAGGTGTACCTTCATATCACACTTCTATTTCCGTACGTGTTCTAGTTTGTAGAGGTGTACCTTCATATCACACTTCTATTTCCGTACGTGTTCTAGTTTGTAGAGGTGTACCTTCATATCACACTTCTATTTCCGTACGTGTTCTAGTTTGTAGAGGTGTACCTTCATATCACACTTCTATTTCCGTACGTGTTCTAGTTTGTAGAGGTGTACCTTCATATCACACTTCTATTTCCGTACGTGTTCTAGTTTGTAGAGGTGTACCTTCATATCACACTTCTATTTCCGTACGTGTTCTAGTTTGTAGAGGTGTACCTTCATAGCACACTTCTATTTCCGTACGTGTTCTAGTTTGTAGAGGTGTACCTTCATATCACACTTCTATTTCCGTACGTGTTCTAGTTTGTAGAGGTGTACCTTCATATCACACTTCTATTTCCGTACGTGTTCTAGTTTGTAGAGGTGTACCTTCATAGCACACTTCTATTTCCGTACGTGTTCTAGTTTGTAGAGGTGTACCTTCATATCACACTTCTATTTCCGTACGTGTTCTAGTTTGTAGAGGTGTACCTTCATATCACACTTCTATTTCCGTACGTGTTCTAGTTTGTAGAGGTGTACCTTCATAGCACACTTCTATTTCCGTACGTGTTCTAGTTTGTAGAGGTGTACCTTCATATCACACTTCTATTTCCGTACGTGTTCTAGTTTGTAGAGGTGTACCTTCATATCACACTTCTATTTCCGTACGTGTTCTCGTATCCATACATGGACCACCCCGCACAATCTTCACAGTGCATTGTGTGTGTATATACCAGAACCACACATTGTGTGTGTATATACCAGAACCACACATTGTGTGTGTATATACCAGAACCACACATTTTGTGTGTATATACCAGAACCACACATTGTGTGTGTATATACCAGAACCACACATTGTGTGTGTATATACCAGAACCACACATTTGGTGTGTATATACCAGAACCACACATTGTGTGTGTATATACCAGAACCACACATTTGGTGTGTATATACCAGAACCACACATTGTCTGTGTGTATATACCAGAACCACACATTTGGTGTGTATATACCAGAACCACACATTGTGTGTGTATATACCAGAACCACACATTTGGTGTGTATATACCAGAACCACACATTGTGTGTGTATATACCAGAACCACACATTTGGTGTGTATATACCAGAACCACACATTGTCTGTGTGTATATACCAGAACCACACATTTGGTGTGTATATACCAGAACCACACATTGTGTGTGTATATACCAGAACCACACATTTGGTGTGTATATACCAGAACCACACATTGTGTGTGTATATACCAGAACCACACATTTGGTGTGTATATACCAGAACCACACATTGTGTGTGTATATACCAGAACCACACATTGTCTGTGTGTATATACCAGAACCACACATTGTGTGTGTATATACCAGAACCACACATTGTGTGTGTATATACCAGAACCACACATTGTGTGTGTATATACCAGAACCACACATTGTGTGTGTATATACCAGAACCACACATTGTGTGTGTATATACCAGAACCACACATTGTGTGTGTATATACCAGAACCACACATTGTCTGTGTGTATATACCAGAACCACACATTGTGTGTGTATATACCAGAACCACACATTGTGTGTGTATATACCAGAACCACACATTGTGTGTGTATATACCAGAACCACACATTGTCTGTGTGTATATACCAGAACCACACATTGTGTGTGTATATACCAGAACCACACATTGTGTGTGTATATACCAGAACCACACATTGTGTGTGTATATACCAGAACCACACATTTGGTGTGTATATACCAGAACCACACATTGTGTGTGTATATACCAGAACCACACATTGTGTGTGTATATACCAGAACCACACATTGTGTGTGTATATACCAGAACCACACATTGTGTGTGTATATACCAGAACCACACATTGTGTGTGTATATACCAGAACCACACATTGTGTGTGTATATACCAGAACCACACATTTGGTGTGTATATACCAGAACCACACATTGTGTGTGTATATACCAGAACCACACATTGTGTGTGTATATACCAGAACCACACATTTGGTGTGTATATACCAGAACCACACATTGTGTGTGTATATACCAGAACCACACATTGTGTGTGTATATACCAGAACCACACATTGTGTGTGTATATACCAGAACCACACATTTGGTGTGTATATACCAGAACCACACATTGTGTGTGTATATACCAGAACCACACATTGTGTGTGTATATACCAGAACCACACATTTGGTGTGTATATACCAGAACCACACATTGTGTGTGTATATACCAGAACCACACATTTGGTGTGTATATACCAGAACCACACATTGTCTGTGTGTATATACCAGAACCACACATTTGGTGTGTATATACCAGAACCACACATTGTGTGTGTATATACCAGAACCACACATTTGGTGTGTATATACCAGAACCACACATTGTGTGTGTATATACCAGAACCACACATTTGGTGTGTATAAACCAGAACCACACATTGTCTGTGTGTATATACCAGAACCACACATTTGGTGTGTATATACCAGAACCACACATTGTGTGTGTATATACCAGAACCACACATTTGGTGTGTATATACCAGAACCACACATTGTGTGTGTATATACCAGAACCACACATTTGGTGTGTATATACCAGAACCACACATTGTGTGTGTATATACCAGAACCACACATTGTCTGTGTGTATATACCAGAACCACACATTGTGTGTGTATATACCAGAACCACACATTGTGTGTGTATATACCAGAACCACACATTGTGTGTATATACCAGAACCACACATTGTGTGTGTATATACCAGAACCACACATTGTGTGTGTATATACCAGAACCACACATTGTGTGTGTATATACCAGAACCACACATTGTCTGTGTGTATATACCAGAACCACACATTGTGTGTGTATATACCAGAACCACACATTGTGTGTGTATATACCAGAACCACACATTGTGTGTGTATATACCAGAACCACACATTGTCTGTGTGTATATACCAGAACCACACATTGTGTGTGTATATACCAGAACCACACATTGTGTGTGTATATACCAGAACCACACATTGTGTGTGTATATACCAGAACCACACATTGTGTGTGTATATACCAGAACCACACATTGTGTGTGTATATACCAGAACCACACATTGTCTGTGTGTATATACCAGAACCACACATTGTGTGTGTATATACCAGAACCACACATTGTGTGTGTATATACCAGAACCACATTGTGTGTGTATATACCAGAACCACACATTGTGTGTGTATATACCAGAACCACACATTGTCTGTGTGTATATACCAGAACCACACATTGTCTGTGTGTATATACCAGAACCACACATTTGGTGTGTATATACCAGAACCACACATTTGGTGTGTATATACCAGAACCACACATTGTGTGTGTATATATACCAGAACCACACATTGTCTGTGTATATATACCAGAACCACACATTGTGTGTGTATATATACCAGAACCACACATTTGGTGTGTATATACCAGAACCACACATTTGGTGTGTATATACCAGAACCACACATTGTCTGTGTATATATACCAGAACCACACATTTGGTGTGTATATACCAGAACCACACATTGTCTGTGTATATATACCAGAACCACACATTGTGTGTGTATATATACCAGAACCACACATTTGGTGTGTATATACCAGAACCACACATTGTCTGTGTATATATACAGAACCACACATTGTCTGTGTGTATATACCAGAACCACACATTTGGTGTGTATATACCAGAACCACACATTGTGTGTGTATATACCAGAACCACACATTTGGTGTGTATATACCAGAACCACACATTTGGTGTGTATATACCAGAACCACACATTTGGTGTGTATATACCAGAACCACACATTTGGTGTGTATATACCAGAACCACACATTGTGTGTGTATATACCAGAACCACACATTGTGTGTGTATATACCAGAACCACACATTGTGTGTGTATATACCAGAACCACACATTGTGTGTGTATATACCAGAACCACACATTGTGTGTGTATATACCAGAACCACACATTGTGTGTGTATATACCAGAACCACACATTGTGTGTGTATATACCAGAACCACACATTGTGTGTGTATATACCAGAACCACACATTGTGTGTGTATATACCAGAACCACACATTGTGTGTGTATATACCAGAACCACACATTGTCTGTGTGTATATACCAGAACCACACATTTGGTGTGTATATACCAGAACCACACATTGTGTGTGTATATATACCAGAACCACACATTGTGTGTGTATATACCAGAACCACACATTTGGTGTGTATATACCAGAACCACATATTTGGTGTGTATATACCAGAACCACACATTTGGTGTGTATATACCAGAACCACACATTTGGTGTGTATATACCAGAACCACACATTGTGTGTGTATATACCAGAACCACACATTGTGTGTGTGTATATACCAGAACCACACATTGTGTGTGTATATACCAGAACCACACATTGTCTGTGTGTATATACCAGAACCACACATTTGGTGTGTATATACCAGAACCACACATTGTCTGTGTATATATACCAGAACCACACATTGTGTGTGTGTATATACCAGAACCACACATTGTGTGTGTATATATACCAGAACCACACATTGTGTGTGTATATATACCAGTACCACACATTGTGTGTGTGTTTATATATATACCAGAACCAAACATTGTGTGTATATGCCAGAACCAGACAACTGTGTGCGTTGGACTTCCACTTGTGAAATGTTGCATTGTTCCATGCTCTAACTAGGCCAACTCAAAATGTGATGACCTTATCATATCACAGACCTCTAGCGGTAAATTGCTCCGCGGCAACACGTGAATGTTCGACCCCCACCTGTGCGGGGGTTTGTAATATATATGCTTAATCCGCATAGTTTTTCGCCGTATGTGGCAATTCTAGTCATCCTATCGCAGCATATCTGCTTGAGTTAGAGGCGCACGCCGCACCTCTCAGTTTTACTCTAGCCCTACCTCGGCTACGGTCAGAGACTGCTTGATGAGACAGCCTGGCAGAGACAGACTTCCTGTCAGTCACACGGAAGTCAGCGCAAGACAGAAAGTTGCAGACAACACCTACTCCCACCGGAGAAAGAATATAGTGATGCAGATACATGAATGTCTACGCCAGATGGCAGGGCACATAATGATATACAAGTGTGTGTGTGTGTGTGTGTGTGTGTGTGTGTGTGTGTGTGTGTGTGTGTATTTAATTTCATTGGCACCTTGCCAACTTGACAGACGATAGTTTGTGCTGCAAAAAGGCGTAATAGCTATTACCCATGGCGGTAGCGAATGTGACTGATAAAGCCAATTCGCGTTGTAAATGTTCGTCGGTAGTTATATTTGTAGGTTTCAGGGAGTTTTTGTTGGGGCTTATGTGGGAAATGGCCTCATAAATCCCTATATATTTGTTATACCGCCCCCTTGTTATGTCACAAAAACGGATCCGCCATTGACCTAGTTATTATTTTCTGGTACTTCCTGGAGAGCGGTGTGCGGCGATCCGGCACGAACCGGGCACGCGAACCGACCGGCGAGGTGGGCAGTGTGCGGTCGGGTGGGTTGCGGGTATGGGACGGTGATCAAACCCAATACAACGGTGCCTACAGACACGCTGAAAGCAACCGGTTCTCAAGTGATACACTTACAACCGAGAATTTATGTCTGATGTCATGCAAATTGACTGAATCTGGGATGCATCCACCCGGCAGGAATTAATACTGTCGTGGACGCTACAGTATAACTGTGGCATCTTCCCCAATTGTTTACACTACCTATTACCGTGCTGCCCCCCCCCCCCCCCCCCTGATATCTAGACTTAATTGTCCCCACATTTCTATGTTTCATAGCAGACTGTTCACATATTTTTGGCTACTCAAATCCTTTTTGGCAACCCATTTTCAATTCTGCGCCACAAGCGTTTTCGCAGCTGGCCAAGTCACATTTTCTGCCTCACATGTAATTATCAGGTTGTGCATTATAAGTGATAGGTCGTGTGTTTGTGTTTTGTCGTTTGTCGTTAGCTATCTGTGTTGTCATTGACAAAGATTCTGAGAATCGAAACGTCTGTGTGTCGTATTGTACGCGTCTGTGTGTATTTTATCTTATTTTATTTTATTATTCATTTTTTTATATTTATTGAGTGCTTCTGATTTCGGATTTTTCACCTGTATTTCGCGACACGTGGATCTCCTTGTAAGGTATGTTGATGTTTAGTACGTTTTTTCTCGCAGGAGTTTAAAATACCTATTTGTTTCCATTTCATATTGTTATATCCTGCTGCAGCCGCTGCTTTTTCCCGCCGCTTATGTAAACACTACTTAAAGATGGATATATGTGAACATACAACTACAATTTGTGTCAAATTTTACATCTCTAAAGGCAAAACCTGTGTTATGCGTGAACTTTAAAAAATCTGTTGTAGTTTGCAGTAATCGAACAAAAGTGGTAAAAATTATGCACCCGATAGTGATAAAAGAGACGTTTTATACAGAGATCAATGATATCACACCACCCGGGCACCTTGTAAAAGTAAAAAGAGGTCTGACGTGCCTTTAATCACATGTGCGGAGTCCATTCCGATAATTTGACATAAATATCACATATGTGTGAGTGTCAATAGTATGAAAGGGAGCTACCGAGTCGCATTTTTTGGTTCGCCCCAGAATTCAAAATAATTTCGTATATCGCTTATTTGTCGACACACCAAGCATTAAGAAGCTGAATTTTCAAAGATTATGCAGTAGGTCACATAACTACTTCCGGTTTTGTGTAGTTAAAAAAGTAAAACTGTAATTATTAAAAGGTATATGTAAAAATTGTATTTTGATGTGGGAAATGACAAGTAAAGATGGCAGCTTTGGTAGGAGGGCTATCACTAACAATTTCAATGCAAATTTACGGATCAGGTCGTCAGAAGCCCTTGGCTTTTTCATTATATATCTATTTAAAGTAACCGATTATATATATTGTAATAGCGGTTATTACTGTCAGCAGTGGATGGGACTTAAACAATGTCATCATACCAATGGTTATGTGGTAGAGACACAATGCTTGTCCTTGGGTTGTGTGTGGTTAAGGGCAAAACCATACCACGTGCTTACTGGCTAAAAAGGTCAAATATGGCGCTGCTTCCGGTCGCATGTGTAATAGCTACAACCAGACGACGTGCTCACTGGCTAAAACCGGTCAAAGATGGTTTGGCATCTGATCACACGTGGTAACGGCAAAATCAGACCTCGTGCTCATTGGCTAAAGCCGTTCAAAGATGGTGCTGCGTCCGATACACATGGGAAATGGTCATATCTGATCACATATGACGCTGCTTCCGGTCGCATGTGTAATGACTACATCCAGACCAGTGCTCACTGTCTACGAGTGGTCAAATTTGCGCTGCTTTCTGTCGCATGTGTAATAGCTACAAAAAAGTCGCTTACAAGTCGATAGGGTCGACTTCATTGCACCGGTTTTATCCCATATGGCTCGGTCTCTTTCCGAAGCGCGGAAAGCGTCGCACAAAGCACGAGCTCCGCAGAGCTAGAGGAACTAGCAGACATGTACAACAACAGTATAGGGAGTATAGGGAGGAGTGGTTAATATTTTCCCCTTTTGGCTAAAAACTGTAGATTGTGTGTGTGTTTGTGTGTGTGTGTGTGTTTGTTGTGTGTGTGAGAGAGAGAGAATGAGGGGGAGGGAGAGATGGACAGGTGTTACATGTATTCCGCTTGCGGAAGTGGAAGTGAAGCATATGCAAGGAATGTGTAGATCTCTTACCCATCTGTAATTCACCAAAAACGATGTCGTTTGGTATTCTACCATCATCCATCCTCCTAAGATGTTCTATCCATCTAAGTCTACGAAGACTGAGCATGGAATAAACCTTCACACAACATGATCCTTCCAATACTTCAGTATTTGTGATTTTGTCTTGCCACTTAATACCAAGAATTCATCGCAGACACCGCATATGAAAGCTGTTTAAACGTTTCTCTTGGTGTGAGTAAGTTGTCCAGGCTTCACTGCCATAAAGAAGAGTACTAACGACACAGGCTTGATAGACAAGGTCTCTTGTTTTGGCAGTAAGCTTCCCGTTCTCCCAGACTCTTTTTCTTAACCTGCACATTGTTGTTGCTGTCTTACCAATCCGGATGTTGATTTCCTGATCTAGGGATAATTTGCGATTTACCATTGATCCTAGATATGTAAAATGGTCTACCATCTCTAGTTTGGCGTCGTCAATAAAGATTTATGGTACCCCATGTGCACCTTGTGACATAATCTGTGTCTTCTTTTTGCTAATTGTTAAACCAAATTCAGAACAAACATTGGAGAATGCAGATAGTAGACATTGTATTTCTTCCTCGGAGTGGGTCGTAACTGCAGCATCATCTGTAAAAAGCAACCCTCTAATCAGTACCCTCCTAATTTTGGTCTTGGCCTTCAATCTCTGAGCATTGTAGAGGCCGCCATCTGAGCGTCAGTGAATGTATATACCACCATCATGATCACGAAGGGCATATTTCAGTAGAAGTGAAAAATATATTCCAAAGAGGGTGGGAGCTAGTACACAACCTTGCTTAACTCCACTTTTGATATCAAACTCTTCTGAAGTTGCACCATCAAACTTGATTATACCCTTCATGCCTGAGTGGAACGATTCCACAATGGAAAGAAGAATTGGTGGGCAGCCAATCTTCTTTAATGCCTTGAACAGACCCTCACGACTGACCAAATTAAATGCCTTTGTGAGGTCGATGAAGTCAATAAACAGTGCTTGATTCTGTTCACGGTATTTTTCTTGCATTTGTCGCAATGAGAATATCATATCAATGGTAGAATGGTTCTGTCGAAAGCCACACTGTGATTCGGAGTAGACTTGATCTCCTAGGACTTGAAGTCTGCGCAGAACAATTCTGGTAAATGCTTTTCCAACAATACACAGAAGTGAGATACCCCTAGAGTTGTTGCAGTCGCTCCGATCGCCTTTTCTCTTGTACAGTGTTATGATGCTTGAATCTTAGAAATCCCGTGGGACTTGTTCTTCTCGCCAGCATAGCTCTATTACAGTGGTTCTCAACCGGTGGGGAATTTCCCTCCCCCCCCCAGGGGGAATTTCCCTCCCCCCCCCCCCCAGGGGGAATTTTAGGGATTCCAGGGTGGGGGGATTAAGACCATTTCAAGATCGCGTTAATACAAGAACCGATTACTTGATATTGTTTTTCCCTTCATACTTTACAGTTATGAACATGTCATCCTTATAAACTTCAGTTTGATGTTTTATGTGGATGTCTAGACTTGTTTTAGTATATGCTATTAAATTTACCTTCCATTTTTACGTATACTATGTAGGGGTGGGGGGATTTTTAGATAGAAAATATGAATGGGGGGGGGGGATGACGTTTTGAAAATATGATGAAGGGGGGCACGGGCCAAAAAAGGTTGAGAACCACTGCTCTATTTGCTGGTGGATTTGTAGAGTGAGTGTGTCTTGCCCACTCCTGATAACCTCTATTGGAATCACATCCTTACCTTGAGCCTTGCCAGATGCAAGTTCATTTATAGCACACTTACTTCTGTTATGGTGGGAAGTGTGTCCAGGTGGTCAAGAGTCGGTAAGGCCTCTATGGCGTTGAGGGCATCATCCGCTAGTTTGGTTTCATTTGAGTAAAGCTCCAAATAGTGCTCTACCCATCTATCCTTCTGCTGTTTCTTATCAGTGATGATTTATCCAGTCAAGGTTTTCAATCGTGCACTTCTTTTGATCATTGGGCCACAGGCTTTCTTTATCCTTTCATACATGCTTCTGATGTTTCCCTTATCACTTGCATTTTGAATGGTCTCACATAACTTCTTCTTCTTCTTCTTCTTCTTCTTCTTCTTCTTCTTCTTCTTCTTCTTCTTCTTCTTCTTCTTCTTCTTCTTCTTCTTCTTCTTCTTCTTCTTCTTCTGCTTCTTCTTCTTCTTCAGCGTTCCGAGCCATTGAGGTTCTTTGATGCAAATACAATCCGTCTTCATTCGTCTCTCTGGTGGCTCTTCTCTTGCCAGTCGTTGATTCCAAGTGCTTGTAGGTCTGTACATGTATTATCTCTCCATCGCCTTCTTGGTCTACCTCGGGGTCTGCGGTCATTTATTTCCTGAGTGTAAGCAAGTTTTGTTTCCCTATTATCTTCCATTCTTTCTATATGCCCCAGCCATTGTAGTCTATTAGCCTTCATGATACCAGTGATTAGCGGGGACTTAAACAGATCATAAATGTCTTTGTTACTTCTTCTTTTCCACTCTCCACTATGTGTATCCCTAATGGGTCCAAAGATGCGTCTTAAAATTTTGTTCTCAAAGGTTTGTAACAAGGCTTCGTCTCTTTTCTTGATCCAATAATCATTTGCACACTGCCTGGCATCCTTTTGCACATACTTCCTATCTTGCTTTAGCTCACTCAGAGTGTTACTCGTTGGTCTTTCCCTGTGTCTTAAGAGAGCTATCTTCTTCTTATCAATCAAGGGCTGCAGAGTCTCGCTGTTTGCCGCAAACCAGCCGTGCCTCTTATGATCTACAGTGCCGTAAATCCCTACGGCAGTTTTATTAAAAGTTTCCTTAAGTTTACCCCACTTTTCACTTGCTGTACAATTTTCTGGTGTATCAGTGAAAGCGTCTTTAAGTTGCTGTTGAAATTGAAAGCACTTTTCAGGTCGTGAGTGTTAATAATATTAATCCTGGGGCAAGATTTGTGTTTAGCTGTCTTTGGTCTCAGTCTAACCCTTGCAACAACCAACGAATGATCCGTATCACAGTCAGCACTGTGGTAACTTCGAGTCAGTGATGTACGGTTCAGATGTTGTCTCCGTGTGAAGATGAAGTCCAGCTGGTGCCAATGGCCGGATCTTGGATGTTTCCATGTGACCTTATGCAGCTCTTTTGTTTTAAAAAAGGAGTTTATAATACATAGGTCATTTCTGGTGCAATGCTCCAGCAGCCTTTCAAGTCACTGAAATTGTCCTGGCGACTACATAAAGGCATGAGTGGGGTAACCAAAAATAAGAGAATTTCTGACTTCCAAGGTGCTGACCTCATCTGGCAGAGGACTGACAAGAACAAGGGCAAAGCCCTTTTTGAACGCTATCTAGAGCAGAGCAACCAGACAGACATGAAAGGCCGAAATCTTGCCAAGGAGGTCACCTCAGACAGGTGTAAGACCCAGAACATTTCGGATGAAGACACAGTGACAGTGAAAGAAATCAAGGCTGTGCTTCGACGATAAAAAAAAACAGCACTCCAGGGCCAGATGGCATAAGATATGACGACATCAATAGGTGTACCGACAACGAGCTAGAGAAACTAGCAGACATGTACAACAACAGTATAGGGAGTGTTAGCATCAAGGAAGAGTGGTTACACAGCTATCTGATTCCCTTGCCGAAACCTGGCAAAGACCACACAAAAATTCAGGGATATCGAGTAATCACCATGCAGAATATAATAGGCAAGCTGCTGGAGAAGTTAATTGCCAGAAAAATATCAAGAAAGCTAGAGAAGCAAGGTGTTTTCCCACCTACCCAGGGAGGGTACCGTTCCAAAAGAGAGACCTGGACCAATGCAGCAGTTTTTGCCCATGGTGTTTATGAAGGTTTCCACTCAGGCATTTAAACCTTTGCTGCAGCGATTGATCTTGAGGACGCGTACAACAGAGTACCATTGGATTTTTTAATGCTTCAGCTTCTTGAACTCAAGATAAGTCCGTTCCTCCTTAGTTGGATCGCCGCAACCCTCTTCCAACGGAAAGTAGTGTTTAGATATGGCATTTGGACTTCGGAACCAACAGCAATATATCCTGGCCTACCACAGGGATCACCATTATCTCCGGTGCTGTTCAACGCCTACACAGTGAGAATCACCAGCGAGCAAATCACTGGACCGGGGAAGAAATTGTCATATGCCGACGATGTTTTAGTGTATCGTCAGGGTAAGGATAGAGATCAGGTTGCTGTGGAACTGCAAACCGAACTCAATCACATAAGTACTTGGTGTGCTGAAGCTGGGGCAATGGTCAACCCAACAAAGGCAACAGTGACATGGTTCTCTTTGAATAATCATATTGTCAACACTACACCATCAACTGTTAATCTGTGTTCAGAGACTGTGGGAAGGACGCAGGCAATGAATTACCTGGGGATACGTTTTGATCGAAGCCTTGCTTATAATGAGCACATGGACCAGGTGATAACAAATGCCAAGCGAGGTTTGGCTGCGATGCGGATGATGGCGGCAGCAAACTGTGAGTAGCGCCATAGAAAGGATGGAAAGGATACAAAACGAAGCTATGCGCATTATTCTTGGATGTACAAGAAATACAGCATGCGCTACCTTCTTGATTTTCCAACCATTGAAGAGAGAATACAAGTTTGCAGGGCACGCGCCTACCTCAGAGTTAACGCAAACACACAACATCCACTGCATAGTGAAATTAGGAAGGTGAAGGGCAGCAGGTTAAAAAGAGCACGGTCGTGGATGGGTCAAGCCGAAGACATTCTTCAGCAGGTGTGTTCACTGGAGGACTTAGAACCTGGTGAGGAGATGGTACAAGTGCCAACAGATTTCTGTAATCCTTTTCAGTGTGCATTCAACTAGACAGCGGGATTTGCTGCGGAGGGGATCCGAGCATTTATTTATATTTTTTTATGCAATGAGGATGATCTGTCGACTAACTAACTAACTAACTATCAAAGCATACACTGTGAAAATCACCAGCGAGCAGATCACTGTACCGGGGAGGACATTGTCATATGCAGACGATGTTTTAGTGAAATTGAGAGGAATGTCTTGGATGGGTCAAGCGGAAGACATTATTCAACAGGTGTGTTCACTGGAGGACTTAGAACCTGGCGAGGAGTGGATACAAGTGCCAAACGATTTCTGTACGTCCTTTTCAGTTTGCATCCAACTAGCCAGAAAATGCAGACAAGAAAATCCGGCTGCTGTGGAAGCGTTGATTTTCGACACATCGGTAGACGGTGATGCTGTCATTTACACAGATGGGTCGGTCGTCCGACATGTGAGAAGCTCATGGGCCTTTACGGCGTGGACTCGAGAGAGAATTGTGAAGGAGGACTCTGATGCTTTTGTTGAGACCACAAGTAGCCTGACTATGGAATTCATGACAGTAAGTAAAGCAATAACATGGCTCGAGACACAGACATTCACTAGGGCATGTGTCCTTAGCGACTCAATGAGCATGCTCAAGTGGATAGAGACGGGGTGGATCCGAAGAGAGTGGTTGCTGTCTCTGGAGCGGTCTTGGCTGACAAAGATTAGTTTCATCTTCGTGCCAGGGCATGCGGGAGTACAAGGAAATGAGCGGACTGACAAACAAGCTCGCAGGTATGGCTAATGTGGAGGGCAGACGCGCCATGGACCAGGCTGACATTCTGAATGCCTACGAAATGCACTACGAGACCCTTGCGAGAACCACGTGATGACTGCGAATCTACAACCATGGTCAGACTGCGAGAACAGCAAATTTAAAGAGGTGTGGCCAAACAAGAACACTACGCAGGAAGCCAAAGAAGATTGATAAACCAGCACAGAACTGGTGGCGTTAGCCGCTACACGCTGTGGGATTTGCCGAGGAGGGGATCCGAGCACTTATGGACTGAATGGTTCGATGTGCAATGAGGATGATCTGTCGACTAACTAACTAACTAACTAGCTAACTAACTAACTAACTAACAAATTAACTAACCTAACTAACTAACTAACTAACTAACTAACTGACTAACTCACTCACTCACTCACTAACTCACTCACTCACTCACTCACTCACTCTCTCTCTCTCTCTCTCTCTCTCTCTCACTCACTCACTCACTCACTCTCTCTCTCTCACTCACTCACTCATTCACTCACTCACTCACCCACTCACTCACTAACTAACTAACTAACTAACTAACTAACTAACTAACTAACTAAATATCTATCTAACTAACTAACTAACTAACTAACTAACTAACTAGCAGCCTTTGTCCATTGTCATTCATGCGACCGATGTTGTATTTTCCAAGGCACACTGGCCATGAACTCAAGTCCTTGCCCACACGAGCATTGAAATCACCGAACATATAAATGTAGTTGGATTGTGGAACTGCCTTGATCACGGAGTCTATCTCCTCATAGAACGAATGTGTGTGTGTGTGTGTGTGTGTGTGTATTATGGTCAAGGTTCAAAACCAACGCTGGAATTGCCTCTAGCAGTCATTATTCATTTGGTTACATCTTTCATTCATTCTACAAGGTGTGGACTGTGCCAGCCCTGCAGCCAGCATGGTTGGGATCGGCTAGCCTCACCCAGGAGAGCGGAACAGTGAAAATTAAAAGCTTGCCGACGAAGCGCAGACTACATAAGTCAACCTCACCTCCACGCGGTGTAGACCGGGAAACCATGACCGCGAGGTCATGGGCTAACAGGGCTATAGATCTCCATGTGGGACGGACTCCCCTTGGTCAGATATTTTCATCCTAGACCTGTGACTGGCCTAGCAAGCCGACAGGGGATTCTTTTCCTGCTAGAATAAAACACAGTAGCATAAACGGACTGATCACACAACAACAACAACAACAACAACAACAACAACAACAACAACAACAACAAAATGGTGGAAGAGGAATGGAAGATGTTCAAATCAAGTATTCTTAACACTGCAAAAAATAGCACGTGCAACCATTAAAAAACGCAGAACACAGATCAAGAAAATAACAAGTTGGTGGAACGGCGAAGTAAAAACATCTGTAAAAGACAAAAAGGAAAAGTATAAAAAGTGAGAGAAAAATAAACAGGAACATGATTACATCGAATATAGAATAGCGAGAAGATATGCGAATAGAATAATAAAGAGAGAAACACAAAAAGACTGGAAGGAATATGGAGAAACCCTAAATCAAAACTACAAGGAGGCAACTATAATCAAAAAGATCAGTACAATGAGAACCAACTGAAATAATAAACAGCGAAAAAGGAGAACCAATATGTGAACAAAATTAAATACTAAAACTATGGAGGCAGTACTTCAAACAACTTCTCAATATTCCATCAGATGCCACAGGAATCAGAGAAACTGACACAGATGCCATCGAAGAACTAGAATCAGACATACTGAAAGAACAAATTAGAGAAGCCATTCTTCTTCTTCTTTCGTTCGCTTGAAATATGTCTATAACTGCAATGCTGTCTCTTGTATGAATTGAACTGTCTTTTTTAGTTCACACAGCGGTCCATAGAGTTTATCTTCCACTGTCGTCTCTCTAGGCCAGAAGGTTTACCTAGATATGTTATATTTTGGGCAGTCTTGGAGTATGTGCTCTGCTGTCTGCGACGCCAATGCACATGTGCACATGGCTGTTTCACCAATCTTGAATTTTGTATACATGTGGTTGCGTAATCTATTGTGCCCTGTTCTGAGGCGCAGAATAATGACTTGTTCTGGTCTATCCATAACGTGGTAGTAATCTTGAGCAGGTTTTGGTGGCTTTCTGACTGATTTGATCATTCTTTTCTTTTGGTGGTATGTAACGGGCACATCAGGCTGTTCTTCTTTGGCTCCTTCCTTAGCCAATTGATCAGCTCTGTCGTTTCCGGGTACTCCACAGTGGGATGGTATCCACTGTATGGTGACCTTATGCTGACTGCTAAGTTCAGAAAGTAGTGTCCTTAGTACTGGCAATTTCCCAGACAGGAGCGCCTCGAGTACTGATTTTGCATCTGTCAATAGAACCAACGGTTGTGTACCATTGCTGGTATGTAGTAATTTCTCTGTTGCTATCTTGATTGCCTCAATTTCAGCATCGTAGTTATGGCAGTACTTTCCTGTCGGTACTCTAGCTGTGTCCCTGGTATTATTTGGGTATTCTATGTACACTCCCACTCCTCCATTGCGAACAGCATTTTGTGCTGACCCATCTGTGTAGACTCGGATCCAGAGGTCCTGTGGGTATTCTTCATCAAGGAAGCTGAGAGTGGCTGTTCTGCGCTGCACACTGTTCTGTTCTTCCTTGTCAAATATTCCTCTCACTTTTGTCTGGATTTGTAATGATAGTCTATGCTCATCTTTCCATGGAGTTCGCTCTGGAATAGTTGTTAGGGGGATACCAACTGTGGGCAGATCGGTGGTTTCTCTGCAGAGTCGTTTGTCCTGGTGGATAAAACTACTTCTTTTCAACCGCCCCATAGCTAGGTTTTCAAATCTGTTCTTCATAGGGTGGCCTGGCAAGCTGAGGAACTTTTCTGCTTGTATTAGTGTTTTCGTATCTCTGCGCTCACTCAGTGCTTGTGTCCTCCCCATCTTCTCCATTTCCACTATAGGGGTTGATCTCATCCCTCCTGTGGTGACTCTAAGTGCTTGATTTTGCACTTTGTCCAGCTCTTGTAGTGTGGTTTTTGATGCCGAACACCACGCAGTTGACCCGTATACCAGGTGTGGTCGTATGCTCTGTTGATAAGCTTTGCTAAGTATTTTCCAACTGGCTCCCCATGTGGTTCCACTTAGCTTTCTCAGGATGGCTATTTTCCTTCTGGTTTTTGCTACTGCTTTGTTGATGTGCTTTCTCCATGTCAGCCTGCCATCAAATGTTACTCCAAGGTATGTTGGTTCTTTATCTTCTCTTAGGGGTGTTCCATTTATCTGGATGGTCCCTGCCTTTTGTTTTGGAGAGAGGGTAAATAGGGTGGTGCTGCACTTGTCAGTGTTTATGCTGACACACCATCTATTTGCCCATGATCCAAATGTATCTACAGCTCTTTGTAGTAATCTGGTGGCCACTGATGCATGTTCATTTGTGCTCCGTAGAACCAGGTCATCGGCGAACATTGCGGCTTTAATTCCATGCAGTAGATTAGCAACAAGATCATTGATGAAGATTAGAAAAAGTGTGGGGGACAAGACTCCGCCCTGGGGAACACCGTAACGCAATAGTACTTTCTTGCTCTTTAGTCCGTCTATCTGTACTCGGGCTCTTCTGTTGTGCAAGTATGCTTTCACCCATTTGTACATTCTTCCATTGACTTTGCAGTTTCTCAGTTTATTCATCAGACCTTCTTTCCAGACTTTGTCAAAGGCTTTCTTCAAATCTATCCATGCCGCAAGCACCAGCTTCTTCTCTTAAAATGCATCCTCAATTTCTTGAGAGAGGTAGGTTGTCTGATCTTCCGTAGAGTAGCACTGCCTAAAGCCAGCCTGCTGTGGCACAAGGATGTTTTTACTTTCAATATACCACTGCAGTCTGTGATTGATGATGCGCTCCAGTGTTTTGCAGAGACAGCTGGTGAGGCTAATTGGTCTGTAGCTAGAGGCAATGGAACTATCTTTCCCTGATTTTAGGAGGGGTATCATGATTGCTTCTTTCCAGGCTTATGGAACACTGCCTAAGGTCCAACTGTTATTGAAGATCTGCAACAGCTTTGCTTTGGCCTCTGTTCCTAGGTTCCTGATCATTTCATTGGAGATACCATCAGCTCCTGGTGACTTTCTCATTTTCAGTTTTGATATGGCTAGCTCCAGTTCGCTGATTGTGATGGGTGCCTCCAGAACCTCATGTACTATTTCCTTCTGTCCTGTATGTTGCCGTTTCTCTCGAATCTCTTGTTGTTTCTCTTGACTAATTTTGATATTGCTATCTTGTGCGAATGAGTCCGCAAAATGGTCAGCTGCTTGCTTTCTTGTTAAGATGTTTCCATCTTTATGTAGTGCAATTTTTGAGTTTCTCCCTGTGCCCTCATCGTTAAGTTGTTTTATTAGCTTCCACAATTTCTTTGTGTCTCTTTCAAAGTTCAGAGACTCTGTTTTTTTCCTGCCAGCTTTTCCGTCTAGCCTGCAGCTTAGCCCTTTGAAATTTGGCTTTTGCATGCTGGAATTTATTGTGGTGCTCTTGGCTGGGTGTGACCTCTGCTTGCTTTCTACATACTTCCACATCATTATGCAACTGTTCCAGTTCACTACTCCAGTAGGGTTTATATTGTTTACGGGCTCCTCTTGGTACTGTTTCTCGCGCTGCCTGTAGTATGCATTTCCCAAACTCTTCAACTACTTTATTTATGTCTTTCTCGGTGTTCAGGTTTCTAACCAGTATGCTGGTGCGATTCTTGTACATTGCCCAGTCTGCTTTCTTGTAGTTCCACCTCGAGAGGGTGCTCCTTTCACTTACAAGCTCATTTTCTACAGTTAGAAAGACTGGTCGATGGTCGCTGCACCAAGTTGTTTCCCAACAATTCGTGTAATGTTCCACTTCAGGTCTGGTGAATGAAAAGCCAGGTCAGGTGTAGTTGTAGAGTGCCATGATCTCGAGTAGAAAGTATGTGGGTCGGACGGCTTGTTAACCAAGATGAATCTATTCTCATCCTGCCAGTCTTCCAGTCTCTCTCCTCTCTGGTCCATGTGATCATAGCCCCAACTCTGCGAGTGGCTGTTGAAATCGCCACACACAATCATTTTTTCTGTTAATGGTAGTGTGTCCAGTGCCTGTGGACGGTCACTTGGACAGTAGTAATTGATCAGATGTAGGTCTGTATAGCCTGTTTTAAGTTTAAGTGTCTGATACTCAGCCCCTTCCATATAGACTTCGATTTGGGAAGCAGTGATGTTATTTTTTACAAGGGTAAGTATCCCACCTTTTCGCCTGTCCTTTCGGTCAGATCGGTAACACTGGTAGCCTCTGATTTTGAAGGCTATATTTTCGTTGAGGTGAGTTTCTTGCAAGCAACATATGCTTACTTTTTCTTGGTCCAGGATGTTTTCTAATTCTACTTTTTTGTTGTTGACTCCCTCCGCATTCCAGTGCATTATTTTAAGTCTTTGTTTAGTATGGCCAGCTGTTCTATTCTTATGTCCCCTGGCTCCACAGGACATCTGAGAAGGACCTCCAGTAGTTGGGGTTGGGCCCTTTCGAGACATAGGGCCCGGCACTGCACCTGCCTGGGGGTGCAAAGCAGGGCGAGCATCATAACTTTTAGCAGTAGTCGACATATTCCATTTTGCGTAATTGCGTGGCATCCTGATTTCTGTGGTGCGCCTCCTGGCTGGTTGCCTCCGTCTTCAGCACCAGAGAAGCCATAAGATTAGCCCCACTGAACAAATCACCAGGACAAGATGAAATACCAAATGAACTAATTAAAGCAGCAAGAGATGTAGGAACAGCATGGCTACATAGACTATTTAACCATGTTTATATAAATTAACAGACACCATGAGACTGGAGAAGCGCCACAATTATCCCAATTTGGAAACACAACGGCAGTAAAAGAGACTGTGCGCAATACAGTCATTTCCCTTTTGAGTCACACAGGGAAAATATTCTTCAAAATTCTAGAGAAAAGACTACGACATGTAAGAGAACCCCAGCTAAGCGAAACACAACTTGGATTTAGAAAAAAAATAAAGTATGCACATATGCCATCTTTGCTCTTAGACAACTAATAGAAAAATCCTTAAAAGATACGGAGTGAGTAAACTTATAACACACTTTTATAGAAGCTTATACACTAACAGTGAATACACAGTAAGAAGAAATGGAGGATACTCAGAACCTTTCACCATAAGATCCGAAGTATGACAAGGTTGTGTCATGTCTCCCCTCCCTCTCCCCCCTCCCCCTTTTGTTCATAACCTATATAGACAACATATGTAAGGTAAAGTATATATTTTTTTAATGTAAAGTATTTTTTTTTTAAAGTTTTTTCTACGAGCAGTGTAAAGATCCCCTGCCGGCTTGCTAGGCCAGTCACAGGTTTAGTACAAATATCGGACCATATGGAGTCCGACCCCCATGGCGAGCCATAGCCCCGTTAGCCCATGACCTCGCGGTCATAGTTTCCCGGTCTACACCGCGTGGAGGTGGGGTTGACTTGTGTAGTTTGCGGGTCATCGGCAGGCTACTAATTTTCACTTTTCACCCCTCATGGGAGAGGCTAGCCGATCCAAACCCTGCACAACAAGCAATGATGTACAGACCAGATGGAAGCAAGGGAAGAGGGCGACTACGTAAACGATGGACGGAGGGAATAGCAGAGTCCAAGGGAATATCGATACATGAAGCCTCTAAGCGGGCACTCTTCCGCTATTTATACTTCACCTCGACACCGCATGGTACAAGAAGAACCGGATGAGATGAGTTTTAGTTTTTAAAGAGCAATAGATAATAGTCTTTTAATTTCCTTCATTGTGTCACCATTGGTGGTAATTAATGACCCAAGATATTCAAAATTTTCCACCACATCCAAATTTTCTTCATTAAAATTATTTTTTCTCCATAATAGTTTTATCTGTATGTATTATCTTTGTTTTTGCTATGTTTAGATACAGGTTGTTATTTTCGCTATTCCTTTAGGTTGAGGTTATTAGTTGTTCTATACCATTCTGTGACGTGTATAGTAATACTGCATCATCAGCATATCGAATCCCTGGTATTTCATGACCACCGATATTTAGGGCATCATATTCCTCCCTGGTTATATCATCTCTGGCAGTTCTCATTATATTTTCGGCGTACAGGTTAAACAAATAGGGGGATAGCACATAGCATTGACGGACTCCTTGCTTGATGTGAAACCAATCTGATGTCTCGCCATCTATTCTAACTGCTGCTTGTTGGTCCAGATAGAGCATTTGTATGAGTTGTGTTACATGTGATGGAAAGCCCATTTGCCTCATGATTGCCACAGTTTCTGATGTTGTACACAGTCAAATGACTTTGAATAATCCACAAAACATGAGAATAGGTTTACATTAAATTCTCTACACTTCTTTATTTTTAAATGCATGTTTAGTATGTTATCTCTTGTTCCTCTTCTTTGCTAAATCCAGTTTGAACCACTTTAATCTCTTCTTCCATTTTCTTACGAAGTCTTCTCATTGTAATTTTAGTAGAATTTTACTTGCTTGACTGATCAGGTCGACAGTTGAATAGTTGGTACACATTGGTTATGACATCAGGAAAGAGAAACAATTGGTAACAACTAAACAACTAATAAACTTAATGAGAGAGAGAGAGAGAGAGAGAGAGAGAGAGAGAGAGAGAGAGAGAGAGAGAGAGAGAGACAGACAGACAGACAGACAGACAGACAGACAGACAGAGAGAGAGAGAGAGAGAGAGAGAGAGAGAGAGAGAGAGAGAGAGAGACGGAGAGAGAGAGAAGTTGGAAACAGAATAATGGCGTCTATTTAATTGAAGGTAACACTAGTTGTAGAAAAACGTAATTGCCCGTGCTAGCTGACAAAACACTTAAGTAAGGAGATAGTACTTCTATTATAACCTTTGTTCCGTCCTTTAATAACGACTATCTCTATAAGCAGCACTGCATTTCGTGTAAAAACCACTATTCTATAATAGCTTGGTGCTTATGATCTATTCTGCGCCTGCAGGAACGTGTTATTTTCGTCAACATCTAATTTTGTTTTGAGAGCGTGCTTAATGCACGAGTCAAATTATATAGTTGTCCTGTTTTACCTGCCAGTTTCTGCCTGGCTGGGGTTACAGATGTGATTGTCGTCTGCCTTTTTTTATATTTTACATAATCAATAAGATATTAGAACTGGAACAAGCACATTTCCATTTAAACAGTAACCAATAAGATATTAGAACTGGAACAAGCACATTTCCATTTAAACAGTAACCAATAAGATATTAGAACTGGAACAAGCACATTTCCATTTAAACAATAACCAATAAGATATTAGAACTGGAACAAGCACATTTCCATTTAAACAGTAACCAATAAGATATTAGAACTGGAACAAGCACATTTCCATTTAAACAGTAACCAATAAGATATTAGAACTGGAACAAGCACATTTCCATTTAAACAATAACCAATAAGATATTAGAACTGGAACAAGCACATTTCCATTTAAACAGTAACCAATAAGATATTAGAACTGGAACAAGCACATTTCCATTTAAACAGTAACCAATAAGATATTAGAACTGGAACAAGCACATTTCCATTTAAACAGTAACCAATAAGATATTAGAACTGGAACAAGCACATTTCCATTTAAACAGTAACCAATAAGATATTAGAACTGAAACAAGCACATTTCCATTTAAACAGTAACCAATAAGATATTAGAACTGGAACAAGCACATTTCCATTTAAACAATAACCAATAAGATATTAGAACTGGAACAAGCACATTTCCATTTAAACAGTAACCAATAAGATATTAGAACTGGAACAAGCACATTTCCATTTAAACAGTAACCAATAAGATATTAGAACTGGAACAAGCACATTTCCATTTAAACAGTAACCAATAAGATATTAGAAATGGAACAAGCACATTTCCATTTAAACAGTAACCAATAAGATATTAGAATTGGAACAAGACAGAAGATCAAGTGGTTTGGCCATGTTGTTAGAATGCAACATCAGCAACTACCATCACTGGCCTTACATCAAAGATCATCTGCGACGAGACCACGAGGACGTCCAAGAAGAAAATGGATTGACGACATCAGAGACATTGTACAACCACACGGAATGACACTATCCAGTGCCGTCCACCGGGCGCTGGAACGCAAATTATTCCTCCCCACGACGCTTGACGGCAGAAGTGGAAGATGATGATGATGATGATGATGACATTTCCATTTAAACAGTAACCAATAAGATATTAGAACTGGAACAAGCACATTTCCATTTAAACAATAACCAATAAGATATTAGAACTGGAACAAGCACATTTCCATTTAAACAGTAACCAATAAGATATTAGAACTGGAACAAGCACATTTCCATTTAAACAGTAACCAATAAGATATTAGAACTGGAACAAGCACATTTCCATTTAAACAGTAACCAATAAGATATTAGAATTGGAACAAGACAGAAGATCAAGTGGTTTGGCCATGTTGTTAGAATGCAACATCAGCAACTACCATCACTGGCCTTACATCAAAGATCATCTGCGACGAGACCACGAGGACGTCCAAGAAGAAAATGGATTGACGACATCAGAGACATTGTACAACCACACGGAATGACACTATCCAGTGCCGTCCACCGGGCGCTGGAACGCAAATTATTCCTCCCCACGACGCTTGACGGCAGAAGTGGAAGATGATGATGATGATGATGATGACATTTCCATTTAAACAGTAACCAATAAGATATTAGAACTGGAACAAGCACATTTCCATTTAAACAATAACCAATAAGATATTAGAACTGGAACAAGCACATTTCCATTTAAACAGTAACCAATAAGATATTAGAACTGGAACAAGCACATTTCCATTTAAACAGTAACCAATAAGATATTAGAACTGGAACAAGCACATTTCCATTTAAACAGTAACCAATAAGATATTAGAACTGGAACAAGCACATTTCCATTTAAACAGTAACCAATAAGATATTAGAATTGGAACAAGACAGAAGATCAAGTGGTTTGGCCATGTTGTTAGAATGCAACATCAGCAACTACCATCACTGGCCTTACATCAAAGATCATCTGCGACGAGACCACGAGGACGTCCAAGAAGAAAATGGATTGACGACATCAGAGACATTGTACAACCACACGGAATGACACTATCCAGTGCCGTCCACCGGGCGCTGGAACGCAAATTATTCCTCCCCACGACGCTTGACGGCAGAAGTGGAAGATGATGATGATGATGATGATGACATTTCCATTTAAACAGTAACCAATAAGATATTAGAACTGGAACAAGCACATTTCCATTTAAAGAGTAACCAATAAGATATTAGAACTGGAACAAGCACATTTCCATTTAAACAGTAAGGGAACAATATGGAAACCAGTGAGGCTAAGATATTTACTCTTGTCGCCTTGCCTCAAACCTCTCAATCTCGTGCTCGCCCGCTAGGCAGGCACTCCCTCAAACACACACGCACATTCAAACACACACACACACACTCAAACACACACACACACACACACTCACACACACACACTCACACACACACACCCACACACACACTCAAACACACACACTCACACACACTCTCTCTCTCACACACACACTCTCTCACACACACTCTCTCTCTCACACACACACACACACTCTCACACACACACACACTCTCTCTCTCTCTCTCACACACACACACTCACACACACAAATACAAAACGGGGTATTCGGAGCGAGGTCGTTACACCGCCTACTTAATGCTCCATGGCAAGGTGGTTACACCGCCTACTTATGCTCCGTGGTGAGGTGGTTACACCGCCTACTTAATGCTTCGTGACGAGGTGGTTACACCGCCTACTTAATGCTTCGTGACGAGGTGGTTACACCGCCTACTTAATGCTTCGTGACGAGGTTGTTACACCGCCTACTTAAGGCTCCATGGCAAGGTGGTTACACCGCCTACTTAATGCTCCGTGGCGAGGTGGTTACACCGCCTACTTAAAGCTCCGTGGCGAGGTGGTTACACCGCCTACTTAATGCTTCGGAGCGAGGTGGTTACACCGCCTACTTAAGGCTCCATGGCAAGGTGGTTACACCGCCTACTTAATGCTCGGTGTCGAGGTGGTTACACCGCCTACTTAATGCTCCATGACAAGGTGGTTACACCGCCTACTTAATGCTCCATGACAAGGTGGTTACACCGCCTACTTAATGCTTCGTAGCGAGGTGGTTACACCGCCTACTTAATGCTCCGTGGCGAGGTGGTTACACCGCCTACTTAATGCTCGGTGTCGAGGTGGTTACACCGCCTACTTAATGCTTCGTAGCGAGGTGGTTACACCGCCTACTTAATGCTCCGTGGCGAGGTGGTTACACTGCCTACTTAAAGCTCCGTGGCGAGGTGGTTACACCGCCTACTTAATGCTCCGTGGTGAGGTGGTTACACCGCATACTTAATGCTCCGAAGGTGATAGGTTCGATTCCGGTCTCCCTCATATGGTTCACGAGTGCACATTTCTCGGAAACGTCTCGTGGTCGTCGCTGGAGCTGTGGAGTTCGAGGTGTGTGCGACGCTATCGGCGGACTGCCGAGCCATGTGGGGTCAAACACGATGCCGGTCGATCCTCTCGCTTGTATACGTTTTACAAAACAAAACAAAAAAAAGTAAACTAGAGATGGCATTTCGAAGACAATGCAACATTCGTAACACATTCAAACAACTGAAGTTTTTATAAAAATCATCACCTGCACCAAACTGATAAATAAATTTATTATAGAACAGAAATAAATTTAATGTAAAACAGATTATAAAGAAAAGCCCAAACTAGCTTGCGAAAGAAAGCCATATACAACAAGCAGATATGTCAGAGACTGATACTACTATGTGTACAATCTTCACTCCAGAACCACGGATCTCCAAGTGCTTCCAAGAAGTCACACAAATAACCTCAAAGAATGATCAGAACGAAGAAGTTCCTCACTCGTATTCCCATGATGCAATATCCTCTAGCACATGCACACAAATGTTCATTAATGGCTCGGCTAGAGAAGCTATAAAACGGGAGAGACAGTGGAATTTGACAGTATATATTCCATTGGCAACCCAAGATACATTCTTTTGTGGAAAGCAAACTTCCACTAACTTCATTGCAGAGGCAACCGCTCGACTTACTGATGTGTAGACCTTTAATAGTCAAGAATTGCTGATTCAAATTAGGGCGTTTTCACAGATTCAAAGGCTGTCCTCCTAGACATCACATGTTCCAAATAGAGCAAACGCCTACAGAAAAGCATAAACCATCATCTTAGTATGTAATCCAGCAGAACAGAACTAGTCATTCAAGGAATACCACCTCACTATCGTATCCATGGAAATGAACAAACAGAAAAGCTTGCAAGTTCGAGAAGGAATCTCCAGCGATCCCATTTTTTTTTTTTTTGGAGCCACCAAGTGGCAAAGACACTATTAAAAGAAGCTACGAAAATTAAATGGGTGAAACAAGATGGTGACTACATACCAGAGTATTAATAAGTTAGGCAGACATCGGCATAAATCGGCAGACTAGAATCGTGATAATCAGAACTGGACACTGTTGACTGCCTGCACACGTTCACTCAGTGAGTCTGATGGACTCCTACTCGGAGCTGTGAAGCACGGAAGCTAACTCCAGAGCGCATCCAACAACTGTCTCCAATGTACCAGATATGATGGAAATATTTCTGAGTGCATGCCAGGCAGGTTAAGGTGTTGCTAGTCTTCGCTTTTTCATGGGCCAGGGTCACACAAGAGCCGAGGTCAAATAGCTTCTATAAATTTTAGAGGTCAAATAACTTCTATTAAAGTTTGATGTTGATGTTGCCTGCGCTGTGTATTTAGTCATCCTTTTTGCAAATGTGCACTATGTAATGTAATTAGTAATAACCAATCATATAATCTGTCCATGCACATAAAATCTGATCTTTTTTAATTTTTAAAAGAAGAAGAAGGAAGGGGAAAGGGAGGGTGAGGAGGAAGAAGAAGAGGAGGAGGAGGAGGAAGATGAGGAGGATGGGAGGAGGAGAAGAAGAAGAAGAAGAAGAAGAAGAAGAAGAAGAAGAAGAAGAAGAAGAAGAAGAAGAAGAAGAAGAAGAAGAAGAAGGAATAATAATAATAATAATAATAATAATAATAATAATAATAATAATAATAATAATTCACACAGATAAACATTCACCCACTAGCCTGCTCACCAGTTGAAGGGGAATTATTTTTTTCCGGGTTGTAATATTCCTGAATTTTCGTGCGGATTGGTATTATTGAATAATTGTGTATAGGCTGAACTCTATTTTTAACTGCAGAAAATACTACAATCCGAGGGAGTTGAACAACAGCACGCTGTGAGCGATCGATTATAAGATGGCAGACGTGGCTTGTTTCTAGGTTCAGCATGTGGGAGTTTTAATTAGCCAGTTAATGATGGATGTGTGCCGGCTGAGCACGAATGTATGTACGAAATGTGCATTGGTTGTTAGAAATACCAGCTGTTTTCCAGTTGAAAACTAATTATATTAATTGTTATCGTGTGACTGCAAGGGTAACATAACGGTTATTGGTTATAGCAAACAAAACGCTGTTGACTGGGTTGTACACAATGGAGACAAAACAGAACCTGCGGAGAAACAGTCCACACAAACATCATATACTATACCTCGCACGAGACGACATCAGGTCAAGTGAGCTTTTCCATTAACACACACATCTCTAATGTATGAACAAACATATACCAAATATGTAATGAATGAATCACCCAAAAAAAACGAGAAGTAGATTGTGAGCTTTACTAAAACACGACTACAAGAGACAAATTGGACGTTGCGGCCAAAGCCTTCGTCAGCACAGGACAATCAAATACAAACCAACACAAACCTACATGAAACACACTATGACAATATTAAACTATTAAACTAATTAAATGTACTCATCTGATTCTGTGTCCTTGCTTGGAAAGACTGACACGCGTAGGGCTCCAGTGGATTAATAGACCGGATGTATCTTGGTTACCAAATATGTAAGCGCTACAAACACGCCAACGCCAAAAGAAATTAGAAACATTTTTAAAAACAACGCCACACATGTTTGACGTTTCGGTTGTTTTACAAAAATGTATTCTCCGCTGACAGCGCAAACAGGCATATAAATATGATTGATTGATTGATTTAGGAACCGACATCAAAGCATTCGGGACATTCCCATAAGCGCTCCGTCCCCATCCTCAGCAGCCAGCGAAGAGTTCCAACACTAATAGTTCCAGTAGCAATCTGAATATATGTCCGTCTCGCCTTTCGACTGAGCGTCGAGCGTCGGCCAGATCCCCTCGTCACACCTCGCTGTCTCATTCTTACCAGACTATGGTGATCCATTTGCTCCTCCGAGGTGTACACGTGCTCCCACAAGGCCGCAACCACGTCTGCCTTGTCATGCACCAATACTCCACCAAGTTTTGCCGAGCCAGCCAAAAATTTAATATTATATATATATAAATATAAGATAAACAAAGGAGTAACTAAGGGATTGGTGTGGACTCGGGGATCAGTTCGATGCTCGGCACTCCGAGGAAAGAATATTCGATTACATAATTGGGTATAGACAGAGCTTGTTGGAAGAGAAGAGCTATAGAGGAGAACTTGACAGTAGGCTGGTAGTAGACTGATATCCGGAGACATGTGTTGCCGACAGTCACAGTAAGATCCAGGACACGCACAGAGCTGGTGAAAATGTGAGAGTTAAATATAATAGATGGATTGAACACTTCTTCATTTCATTGGTTCCAACTCGCACTCTATTCAGACGTACAGAATAGATTCTCGCATTCTTTTCATTTCAAAAGACATTACTTTCAACAGATAAGTTGTGGTGTCGCCAAGGCATCACTATAGAAGTTAGAACTATGCTATGTGTGCTTCGTTATGGAACTCTCGAAACATGTTCCTCAAAGTGTAATGGTCATCTCCCTGTTTTACCGTCGGTTCATGAATAAAGTTGTCGGTCTCACTTATTTCGATTACAGTAACACTTCGATTAAGCGTTACCGTCCAGACCAGGGCTGTAACGGAAAACTGAATAGACGGATAACATAAATCTCTTCATACATATGTACAGTAAGGCGATTTCACTGCGGGCTTGTGACGAAAAGGAAAATAAAATCCTTTAAAGGTGAATAATACGTACGTATTGTATTTAATTTTACAAAACGATCAATATAAACTGCAATTTAAGAGTAGTAATGCACAGAAATTTATTGTGATACTATAAACCTACATTACTTTAAAATAATCTTTGATCTCTTTCTGTGTCATTGATGCTCGAGTTTTCTGCGCGGCGATGTTCCCTTCTCTTGCATTTCAAACCAATCGATGCACTTTGATAACATTGTTTCAGCTTCTGAGTGGCTAGATGTAGGTTTTAGTGAAGAACTGATTCCTGGTTTTCCTTGCCAGTGAGAAGTCCTGATCGTTCGGGTCCCATCGATTGACGGACGTCGGTCGCGGCGATTGGGCAATCTTGAGCATAGCCTACGATGGGTAGCGTTGTGATATTCTGTTGTGATAATTTGGTGTGTCCAGTGTGTGCCGCGTGGTTACACACCCGCTTCACACGCGTGATCCGGGACTGTTTCCGGATCCGGTCAGGGATATGCACTACTGACGATCTCAAACGAGGGCGAAACTCGAGTATAGTGCTTCCATATTGACGTGGATAGGCCTTAGGTTCATACCAGAATGCGATCGGCGTTGCCAGTAGTGGGTTGTGCTCAATATTTAAATTTCAAATCCCGAAACAACCACATAATCAAGAACTGATTCATCATCATCATCATCATCATCATCAATATCTTCTTCTACAATGGTAATCACACTAAAAAACAATGTCATCATCGTTCAAAATGTGAAAGCCTACATCAATTTTGTCACATTCCAACCAATCAATTACTTCTTATGGCGTCATGTTTTCACTGTTTAGTCCTACATTATTGCACAGTTGCAAAATTATGTTTTCACTGTTTAGTCCTACATTGTTGCACAGTTGCACAATTATGTTTTCACTGTTTAGTCCTATATTGTTGCACAGTTGCACAATTATGTTTTCACATTTAGTCCTACATTGTTGCACAGTTGCACAATTATGGTTTCACTGTTTAGTCCTACATTGTTGCACAATTATGTTTAGACTGTTTAGTCCTACATTGTTGCACAGTTGCACAATTATGTTTTGACTGTTTAGTCCTACATTGTTGCACAGTTGCACAATTATGTTTTCACTGTTTAGTCCTACATTGTTGCACAGCCGAACAATTATGTTTTGACTGTTTAGTCCTACACTGTTGCACAGTTGCACAGTTGCACAGTTAAGTTTTCACTGTTTAGTCCTACATTGTTGCACAGTGGCATAACTATGTTTTCACAATTTAGTCCTACATTGTTGCACAGCTGCACAGTTATGTTTTCACTGTTTAGTCCCACATTGTTGCACAGCTGCACAATTATGTTTTCACTGTTTAGTCCTACATTGTTGCACATCTGCACAATTATGTTTTCACTGTTTAGTCCTACATTGTTGCACAGCTGCACAATTATGTTTTCACTGTTTAGTCCTACATTGTTGCACAGCTGCACAATTATTTTTTCACTGTTTAGTCCTACATTGTTGCACAGTTGCACAATTATGTTTTCACATTTAGTCCTACATTGTTGCACAGTTGCACACTTATGTTTTCACTGTTTAGTCCTACATTGTTGCACAGTTGCACAATTATGTTTTCACTGTTTAGTCCTACATTGTTGCACAGTTGTACAATTAGGTTTTCACTGTTTAGTCCTACATTGTTGCACAGTTGCACAATTATGGTTTCACTGTTTAGTCCTACATTGTTGCACAATTATGTTTAGACTGTTTAGTCCTACATTGTTGCACAGTTGCACAATTATGTTTTCACTGTTTAGTCCTACATTGTTGCACAGTTGCACAATTATGTTTTCACTGTTTAGTCCTACATTGTTGCACAGCCGAACAATTATGTTTTGACTGTTTAGTCCTACACTGTTGCACAGTTGCACAGTTAAGTTTTCACTGTTTAGTCCTACATTGTTGCACAGTGGCATAACTATGTTTTCACAATTTAGTCCTACATTGTTGCAAAGCTGCACAGTTATGTTTTCACTGTTTAGTCCTACATTGTTGCACAGCTGCACAATTATGTTTTCACTGTTTAGTCCTACATTGTTGCACATCTGCACAATTATGTTTTCACTGTTTAGTCCTACATTGTTGCACAGCTGCACAGTTATGTTTTCACTGTTTAGTCCTACATTGTTGCACAGCTGCACAATTATTTTTTCACTGTTTAGTCCTACATTGTTGCACAGTTGCACAATTATCTTTTCACTGTTTAGTCCTACACTGTTGCACAGCTGCACAATTATGTTTTCACTGTTTAGTCCTACATTGTTGCACAGCTGCACAGTTATGTTGTCACTTTTTAGTCCTACATTGTTGCACAGCTGCACAGTTATGTTGTCACTGTTTAGTCCTACATTGTTGCACAGCTACACAATTATGTTTTCACTGTTTAGTCCTACATTGTCGCACATCTGCACAATTATGTTTTCACTGTTTAGTCCTTCATTGTTGCACAGATGCACAATTATGTTTTCACTGTTTAGTCCTACATTGTCGCACAGCTGAACAGTTATGTTTTGACTGTTTAGTCCTACATTATTGCACAGTTGCACAATTATGTTTTCACTGTACATTGTTGCACAGCTGCACAGTTATGTTTTCACTGTTTAGTCCTACATTGTTGCACAGCTGCACAATTATGTTTTCACTGTATAATCCTACATTGCTGCACAGCTGCACAATTATGTTTTCACTGTTTAGTCCGACATTGTTGCACAGCTGCACAGTTATGTTTTCACTGATTAGTCCTACATTGTTGCACAGCTGCACAATTATGTTTTCAATGTTTAGTCCGTCATTGTTGCACAGTTGCACAATTATGTATTCACTGTTTAGTCCTACATTGTCGCACAGTTGAACGTTTTGACTGTTTAGTCCTACATTGTTGCACAGCTGCACAATTATGTTTTCACTGTACATTGTTGCACAGCTGCACAGTTATGTTTTCACTGTTTAGTCCTACATTGTTGCACAGCTGCACAATTATGTTTTCACCATATAATCCTACATTGTTGCACAGCTGCACAATTATGTTTTCACTGTTTAGTCCTACATTTTTGCACAGCTGCACAGTTATGTTTTCACTGATTAGTCCTACATTGTTGCACAGCTGCACAATTATGTTTTCAATGTTTAGTCCTACATTGTTGCACAGTTGCACAATTATGTTTTCACTGTTTAGTCCTACATTGTTGAACAGTTGCACAATTATGTTTTCACTGTTTAGTCCTACATTGTTGCACAGTTGCACAATTATATTTTCACTGTTTAGTCCTACATTGTTGCACAGTTGCACAATTATGTTTTCACTGTTTAGTCCTACATTGTTGCACAGTTGCACAATTATGTTTTCACTGTTTAGTCCTACATTGTAGCACAGCTGCATAGTAATGTTTTCACTGTTTAGTCCCACATTGTTGCACAGCTGCACAATTATGTTTTCACTGTTTAGTCGTACATTGTTGCACAGCTGCACAGTTATGTTTTGACTGTTTAGTCCTACATTGTTGCACAGCTGCACAATTATGTTTTCACTGTTCAGTCCTACATTGTTGCACAGCTGCACAGTTATGTTTTCACTGTTTAGTCCTACATTGTTGCACAGCTGCACAATTATGTTTTCACTGTTTAGTCCTACATTGTTGCACAGCTGCATCAATTATGTTTTCACTGTTTAGTCCGACATTGTTGCACAGTTGCACAATTATGTTTTCACTGTTTAGTCCTACATTGTTGCACAGTTGCACAATTATGTTTTCATTGTTTAGACCTACATTGTTGCACAGTTGCACAATTATGTTTTCACTGTTTATTCCTACATTGTTGCACAGTTGCACAATTATGTTTTCACTGTTTAGTCCCACATTGTTGCACAGCTGCACAATTATGTTTTCACTGTTTAGTCCTACATTGTTGCACATCTGCACAATTATGTTTTCACTGTTTAGTCCTACATTGTTGCACAGCTGCACAATTATGTTTTCACTGTTTAGTCCTACATTGTTGCACAGCTGCACAATTATTTTTTCACTGTTTAGTCCTACATTGTTGCACAGTTGCACAATTATGTTTTCACATTTAGTCCTACATTGTTGCACAGTTGCACACTTATGTTTTCACTGTTTAGTCCTACATTGTTGCACAGTTGCACAATTATGTTTTCACTGTTTAGTCCTACATTGTTGCACAGTTGTACAATTAGGTTTTCACTGTTTAGTCCTACATTGTTGCACAGTTGCACAATTATGGTTTCACTGTTTAGTCCTACATTGTTGCACAATTATGTTTAGACTGTTTAGTCCTACATTGTTGCACAGTTGCACAATTATGTTTTCACTGTTTAGTCCTACATTGTTGCACAGTTGCACAATTATGTTTTCACTGTTTAGTCCTACATTGTTGCACAGCCGAACAATTATGTTTTGACTGTTTAGTCCTACACTGTTGCACAGTTGCACAGTTAAGTTTTCACTGTTTAGTCCTACATTGTTGCACAGTGGCATAACTATGTTTTCACAATTTAGTCTTACATTGTTGCAAAGCTGCACAATTATGTTTTCACTGTTTAGTCCTACATTGTTGCACAGCCGAACAATTATGTTTTGACTGTTTAGTCCTACACTGTTGCACAGTTGCACAGTTAAGTTTTCACTGTTTAGTCCTACATTGTTGCACAGTGGCATAACTATGTTTTCACAATTTAGTCCTACATTGTTGCAAAGCTGCACAGTTATGTTTTCACTGTTTAGTCCTACATTGTTGCACAGCTGCACAATTATGTTTTCACTGTTTAGTCCTACATTGTTGCACATCTGCACAATTATGTTTTCACTGTTTAGTCCTACATTGTTGCACAGCTGCACAGTTATGTTTTCACTGTTTAGTCCTACATTGTTGCACAGCTGCACAATTATTTTTTCACTGTTTAGTCCTACATTGTTGCACAGTTGCACAATTATCTTTTCACTGTTTAGTCCTACACTGTTGCACAGCTGCACAATTATATTTTCACTGTTTAGTCCTACATTGTTGCACAGCTGCACAGTTATGTTGTCACTTTTTAGTCCTACATTGTTGCACAGCTGCACAGTTATGTTGTCACTGTTTAGTCCTACATTGTTGCACAGCTACACAATTATGTTTTCACTGTTTAGTCCTACATTGTCGCACAGCTGAACAGTTATGTTTTGACTGTTTAGTCCTACATTATTGCACAGTTGCACAATTATGTTTTCACTGTACATTGTTGCACAGCTGCACAGTTATGTTTTCACTGTTTAGTCCTACATTGTTGCACAGCTGCACAATTATGTTTTCACTGTATAATCCTACATTGCTGCACAGCTGCACAATTATGTTTTCACTGTTTAGTCCGACATTGTTGCACAGCTGCACAGTTATGTTTTCACTGATTAGTCCTACATTGTTGCACAGCTGCACAATTATGTTTTCAATGTTTAGTCCGTCATTGTTGCACAGTTGCACAATTATGTATTCACTGTTTAGTCCTACATTGTCGCACAGTTGAACGTTTTGACTGTTTAGTCCTACATTGTTGCACAGCTGCACAATTATGTTTTCACTGTACATTGTTGCACAGCTGCACAGTTATGTTTTCACTGTTTAGTCCTACATTGTTGCACAGCTGCACAATTATGTTTTCACCATATAATCCTACATTGTTGCACAGCTGCACAATTATGTTTTCACTGTTTAGTCCTACATTTTTGCACAGCTGCACAGTTATGTTTTCACTGATTAGTCCTACATTGTTGCACAGCTGCACAATTATGTTTTCAATGTTTAGTCCTACATTGTTGCACAGTTGCACAATTATGTTTTCACTGTTTAGTCCTACATTGTTGAACAGTTGCACAATTATGTTTTCACTGTTTAGTCCTACATTGTTGCACAGTTGCACAATTATATTTTCACTGTTTAGTCCTACATTGTTGCACAGTTGCACAATTATGTTTTCACTGTTTAGTCCTACATTGTTGCACAGTTGCACAATTATGTTTTCACTGTTTAGTCCTACATTGTAGCACAGCTGCATAGTAATGTTTTCACTGTTTAGTCCCACATTGTTGCACAGCTGCACAATTATGTTTTCACTGTTTAGTCGTACATTGTTGCACAGCTGCACAGTTATGTTTTGACTGTTTAGTCCTACATTGTTGCACAGCTGCACAATTATGTTTTCACTGTTCAGTCCTACATTGTTGCACAGCTGCACAGTTATGTTTTCACTGTTTAGTCCTACATTGTTGCACAGCTGCACAATTATGTTTTCACTGTTTAGTCCTACATTGTTGCACAGCTGCATCAATTATGTTTTCACTGTTTAGTCCGACATTGTTGCACAGTTGCACAATTATGTTTTCACTGTTTAGTCCTACATTGTTGCACAGTTGCACAATTATGTTTTCATTGTTTAGACCTACATTGTTGCACAGTTGCACAATTATGTTTTCACTGTTTATTCCTACATTGTTGCACAGTTGCACAATTATGTTTTCATTGTTTAGACCTACATTGTTGCACAGTTGCACAATTATGTTTTCACTGTTTACTCCTACATTATTGTACAGTTGCACAATTATGTTTCCACTGTTTAGTCCTACATTGTTGCACAGTTGCACAATTTCGTCAACACTAACCGTCTTAGCTGGTTCCGTGGCGAATGTGTTACGCACACAATTCGTGATCCCGCTAACCCGCGTTCGAAACACAACTGGGGTGATTTGTCAGCAAACCGCATCGCGTTGATTTTTTTTTACTAAATGGTATGGTACAAGTGGTTCAGAAAGCAATGGCAGGATTTTTATTTTGTTGCATATCCGTTTCTACAGGACATCGCAGTCAACACCAGCATTTCCGCCTCTGTGACCCCTTGGCAAGTTTACGTTCAGTTTGACAGGTTTGAATGTGGCACAATGGATGGAGGCTTTAACATTTTGAACGATGATGACATTGGTTTTAGTGTGACTCTTGTAAAGGATATGCAACTAACTTTTTTTTAGCGTCTTAATTCCTTCGGTGTTTTTCTCCGTGGCGAAGAGGTAACGGACGCGGTTCATAATCCCGCATACCCACATTCTAAACACAGCTGTGCGTGATTTGGCAGCAGACCACGTTGCGTTGGTATTATACGAAATTGTATAGCTGTCGGTCGTTCAGAAAGCAATGGCAAACTACTGAACATAATCTTGCTAAGACATCACAACAGGAAATAATATAGCGTCGGGTAAAGGATATTCAACTAACTTTTTTAAAATTATTATTGGGTGCATGTGTGTATGTGGATGGGCGGGAGAACTTCAGACAAGCAGGTCGACAGACAGAAGGCAGGCAGGCAGGCGTAAGCCAGGCAGGCAGGGGGCAGGAGGAGGGCAGGCAGGCCTGCCAAAGTCTGACAGGCAGGCAGTGGGGGTGGGGGGGGGGGGCAGGCAGGCCTGCCAAAGTCTGACAGGCAGGCAGGCAAGCAAGCGAGCGTTCAGGCGGGCAGACAGACAGGGGTGGCAGGCAAACAGATATGAGTGGGTTGAATTACTGTTTTGTAATACAGAAGTACATGATAATGACAAAGGTCAACGTTGTATGAGTACACAACAGTAAAACAATCATACCACAACTTTTTTTCGCATATCCTTTACAGGAGATCGCTGTCAACATCAGCATCTTTCAGCTGATTGTTGATTTCTTGGCAAGGTTACGCTCAGTAATTTGCCATTGTTTTCTGAGCGACCGGCTCACATACCCAGTAAGTTGCCGACGCGGGGAGAACCGCTACCGATTCTCGCGCACGCCACGTTACTCACGAGAGTATACAGGATTACCGAGAAAGTCGTGTAACCCCTATACCAGGGAGACCGGCATACTACAACTGCATCTCACAATTTGGCATAGGGAATTAGAACGCCGCGGGGCGGTCTTTGGTGAATACACAAGCAGTGGGTTACAGAGGCAATTAAAGTGGCCATCTTCGTTCGAAGCTGTAATAGACTAAACACGTGTGGGGATGTCTGGAGTGCAAAGAAGTGTGTGCTTCATCCGATATGGATGTTACCTAAATTTTAACTGCAATATTTCTTTCAATCATCGTTTGTCTAGCATGTATTCTTATGACATCTCTTTTAAAGTATGCCTCTGACATATTCAATGTTAATATTTTTTCTATGTATCTGTATATGTATGACCCTGCTTTACTATTTCTGTTGCTCTATGCCTCTCTTTCTTCTCTCTGTGCCTGCGTCACTCTGTCTCTGTATATTTATGTGGTTCTCCATGCCTCCTTATACTATAATTATGTGTTTGTATGTCTGTCTCTATGCATGTTTTACTGCCCCCTATCTGCTCATATGCCTTTGATATCAAAGCTGATGGAGAACTGATTATACCTGAAGACACTAAAACTAATAGATTTAGAATACATTTTAAAAAATAACCATGGAAAATATGAAAAGATTCACGGGAAAATTAGTAAATTGTGCAAAATGGGGGAAAGGAGCTTTGCTAGAGGAAAGGAAGGTGAAGGGAAATTGGAAAACCAACACAACACCTCGAATACCCCCCCCCCCCTCCCCCAAATAGAAAGAAAAAAAAGAAATGACATCACTAAGAAAAGAACACACACAGATGACAAAATCATAATAGAAAATATTTTAAATGCGTGGTCAGATTATTTTAAAAACCTTTATAACGATACAAGAGAGGAACAGATATTCTGAACAATAATAAAGGACCATCAATTTTGAAGATGGAATTTCAGAATGCTCTTAACCATATGAAAACTGACAAGACCGCTGGTCCAGACAACATCACAACAGAAATTATCAATGCATTAGAACAGGGGTGGGAAAACTACGGCCCTCGGGCCGCATGCGGCCCGGCAACTGGTATTATACGGCCCGCGAGGGCAGTTAGAAATAAAAATGTTTACTTCGTTTTTAATTTATTTTGTTGAATTTTACAGTACCTATATGATTGTTTTAACATTTTTGATAACATGTCTTTCTAATTTTCTATTTTTGTAAACAGACCTTGACCTTCGTAATGTAATGCTAAAATTCGAATTTATCGATTTTAATTTATAGAAATATTTATCGACATGTAAAACTTTAATAAGGATAATTTTATGAAAAACAAATATTTCTCCGGTGAATAAAATTATTTATTTTGCAAGAAAATATTAAATTTGCAAGTTTTTTGCTGTTATAAATTATTTCCACATTTACAATGTTCAAATTAATGTCTTTGTTGTATTAGTCTTGATATATTTCTGAAATTTATTCTGAGTTTACTCCTTGTTTTCCGAATATTTTTATTTTCACACATAGGTTTTGTTTCATTTCCTTTTTAAAGTTGTGTAAAACTCTAACTGTTAGAATTAAATTAAAACAATGAGTATCACTAACAAACGTAAGATTGAAGACGTGTTTTTATTGATGTATGGACAACTAAGTGCTGTTTTATAAAAGTTGGTAGCAAATCTGTTTGCTTGTTGTGTCGTGAGTTAGTGGCTGTCTTCAAGGAGTACAATTTATAAAGACATTATCAAATAAAACATTCCGATTTCGGATACAATTTACCAAACGAAGAGAGGGAAAGGAAATGCCTGGAGTTGATGAACAATTTGGAGAAAAAGCAAACTGTTTTCACTAAATAGTCTTCAATTCAATATGCTGCAACAGAAACTTGTCTTGTGCTGTCACGCAGAACTGTAAAACAGAACAAGACATTTTCTAATAGCGAGTTCATCAAGGAATGTTTGCTAGATGCAGCAAACATTATGTGTCCAGAAGAAAAACAAACAAAACAATTTGACAACTCTACTTTACCAAGGAGAACTGTGGTCAGACGTGTTGACAAGATAAATGACAATTTGATGCATAAACTTCAAGATGCAAGTAAACAAGTTTTATGGCACTCTATTGCATTGGATGAGAGTACCGATGTACATGATACTGCCAATTATTAATATTTATACGCGGAATGTACACTTCTTCCAAACTCACTGAAGAGTTACTCAGTGTTGAGTCACCCAAAGACACAACCACAGGCCATGGTATATTCAATGCTGTTACTAACTGTATTGAAAGAACTGGGTTGGTTTGAAACAAGATAGCAAGTGTTACAACTGACGGATCTCGTGCTTTAACTGGAAAAAATGTAGGTCTGTTAAAGTTGATAAGATTAAAGCGGAATTTCCTGACCACACATTATTACCACTTCACTGTGATATCCATCAAGAAAGTCTGTGTAAAAATTTTTAATATCAAGCATGTTATTGACCCAGTTGTCAGTGTCATCAACCTCATCAGATCAAGAGGACTTAATCACAGACAGTTCAAGGCATTACTTGACGATTTGGAAACTGAACATTCCGATGTACCGTACCACACCAGTGTTCGATGGCTGAGTCTCGCAAGAGATTGAGGCGAGTTTGGGACCTCAGAGAAGAAATAGTGATGTTTCTAGAGACGAAGGGCATTGAATGTGACTTTAATACTGTCACGGAATCACTGGAGATGCCGATCAGATTGATGGAGTGCTAGAGACAGTCGTTTCTGGGCCGCCGAAAACCTTTGTTGTTGGGAAAAGTTCCCCAGATCAAACGCCAACCAGAATTCTTTGAATGCAGGGAAAGTATTTCCCCATCAAAACGGGACCGTCGGAATATTGTTTACCCGATCGGAGGATGAAAGAAAGGGAGTCTATCGGCGCCTGGATTCCAGCCAAGTCAGTGACGTCATTCAGACAATGTTTTCGGCAGTCTGGATAAAAAAGAAATTTGTAATCAGTGGGCGAGATGGATTGAACAGAAAAGGAGTATTCTGCTGTTCCAGTCTAAATAAGAAAAGGAACCACAGTGTCCAGTGTTGTTTAAAGGCAACGGACATTTGTATATGATGTGAATGTGTGATTCCAATTAGGGACTGTAATAGTTTACATAAGGTAGTTTATTGATAGAGATTAGGAATCGAGCGTAGTGATGGTGCGTTGTGGGAACTTATTATAGGAGCGCCGGCAGCAGTGGGCTGATGCGTTGATTAAACTAGGTCGAGTAATATATCGTTTAACTCAGCAGGTTAACGCTAATGTCGTGGGATGGTATTCATTGAGATTGAGGGTGGTTGGAGGAATAAAGGAAATATCAATGGTAGGATCTTCCGGTAGGATGTCTACTGGGGTTTCTTCGCTTTCCTTTAGTCTTTCATTTTCTTACCACATCTCAGGCCAATGTGATGAACTCCTCTGCTTCATGCCAGAGTGTAGTTCTATGTTCATCAGGATATAAATATCTGAGTACGGCCTTCTGCCTACACTTACATATAGTGGTTTTAATCGGGTTTCTCTAGCCGGGTGTTCTCTTTTCGACAGGTTCTACTGTACCCAAGAAATAAATGACCACCCCGAGAGGAGGACAATGTCAGTGGGTCCGAGAGCAGTTTGCTAAATGGCCTCGGCAATGGAACACCGTTCCACAAATCATGGTCTCGTTTGAGCCACAAGTGTTCAACATGAAAAGGCTCTTTTATCAGGGATTGAGTTCCCAAAACAGCGGAGTTAATTAACTGTAATTACTTCTCTGGACTATAACAGTATTAGGAAGAGAAATTATAAGGATTAAAAGAACTAATCAGTAACAATTTCCCACTGGACAGTGGGAATTTACTAGAACAGATACCATCAGTTTGTTTCGGAAATAGTGTAAGAAATGTGCCAGTACTCCTAGGTCAAAGGATTTTTCAGTGAAGTATCAGCTACACCGTGTGTGCCGAACTCAGGGATAGTGTTCTATCACAGTCAACATTAGTGTCCAGGCACCCAGACTATCAACAAACAACTCCAAGAAGTCGACCACTGACCGGAGAGACACTTCATTCGGTGAGGTCCATCTGAACTTGCTGTGTTGTGTTGTGGTATGGCCGGACACTATGATGAATGATCCTGAACTAACTGGTCTCATCTCACATACACAACAGACTATACTACAGAAGTTCTATACACATACATTGCACACACGTGACATTTTTCTTTATTAAATTATTTTATCATTTGTTAGAAGCCAGAGTTGTGTGGGTATGTTCTGGAGGAATATGAAAAGACCAATATGGTAAGAAGAGAGAGAGAGAAAGATAGTGATCCAGAGACTGAAAGGGGGTGTGTCGACAAAGGTCCGGCAGACACTCAAGCTGATGATAGGGAATTTAAATAGTGAGCTTGTTGATTCCACTTCCCCTCATGGACGACAGGTGACAAATACTAACATTGTCAATTGTGTAATGTAGTCACAGGAGATCTCCGTGACTATTTGTTGTGTTTTGTGAATGTGTTTGTTTGCTGATGAAGGCTAATCGCTGCAACGTCCTGTATGTGTCGTAATTCTGTTATGTAAAGCTGCACTACTTTGTGTCATTTTATATTGTTTTCAATAAAGAGTGTAAGTTAGACTTTATGTTTGTCTTTGAAATTATGGAAAAGTTAAATGAACTGA